>JASCZW010005793.1:0-136753 GCA_034211315.2 Aedes japonicus | reverse complement strand
TACGAACCGTGTAGTCATATTAATTCTTTAATTTCATTAATCTTTTTATTTTTTTTCGGAATTAAAAACCAATATTCCTCGATGAATTAAAAAAGGGTACTTTAAAAATTTCTTTTGAAAACCAGTGTATTGAGTCAAATCTATACGACTACTAACGCAATCAATTATGAATCATAATTTACTACGTTCAGAAATCATAACATACATATTCAGTTGAGGCAAATAAAGTTAAGGTTTGCAGTTTTTATTATGTAAGAGTGAAATATCTATTGAATGACACATTAACTATACAAAAGAAGTTATCAATTAAATTAAATTATTAGGAATAATAGCTACTTATTTTACTACCTAATACCTCCACTATTGGTACCGGACGCTTCGCACAATACTTATTAATATAAATATTATATTTTTTCTGAAAACTTATAGTCATTTTCTTTGTAGATCACCATGGGCAAATGCCAGTTCCGCCTCGAATGGTTAAAGAAAACCGACTCCAATGACTGCGCTGTTTCTGAATGGGCCCGTAAGCATAGTGAAACAGAAGCGTTTTGTACATTGTGTAACAAAACGTTCACAATAAATAAAGGCTTCCAAGCGATCGATCAACATTCGAATACCACAAAACATAAGGAGGCGTGGATGCTTCTTAACGGCTCAGATCAACTGAGAATTTGTGTTGTACCTGAATCTGATCGCACTAGGGCCGGACCTGCAGAAAATATCTCGGCCAAACCAGCGGTTGGGAAGTTGCGGATGTTGAGCACACGAGATGCAGCAGCTAATGCCGAACTCATATGGGTCCTGAAATGCATCGCATCTGATTTTCCTGCCGTTTCCTGTGATGGTATCCGAGATACATTCAATGCAATGTTTCCCAACGCAGTTCCCAGCGATTTTTCGCTGAGCCAAACCAAAGTTCGGTATCTGGTATCCGATGCATTAGCGCCGCATTTTCGAGCAACACAGCTGAACGAAGCCCGCGATTGTCTTCTTACGTTGTGTTATGATGAGACAACGAATTCTGCAGGGCGGAAGGAACTACAAACGATCATCCGATATTGGTCCGAACAGAAGTCGCAGATTGTGTCAGCTCATTTGCAAACATTTTTCATCGGTTCGGCTACAGCTGAAGACATTCTACAGAAACTGAATGCAGCACTGCATAATGCTGGCATACCGAGGAAGAATCTTTGATGCTTGGTAAGTTCGCTTCTATGCGGGGCATTTATTTCTAAATAATTAAACACAAATCATTGTTAAATATTTGACGTAATTGCAAAGACATGACTTTGAATAGGAAGATATTTTTAAAAATGCGTGGATCATAACTTGATAGAATTTACGCTTGAGATGGTTGGGGGTGTATGTGACAAAATTGAAGTTTCGAGAAAATGGGCTTCAAAAGTAAGAAATTTTTTTCCATACAAATTATATGGGACTACTGAAAATAGATTTTTCTAGAATTCTTCAAATTTTTCTATCAGCCGTAGAAAAAAATCTAAAAATAGCGGAAAGATGCTCGGATGTAGAAACCAAATTGTTTTTGCTGCTGCGTAGACTGCCACGGCCGTTAAAAATCACATTCCAAGTGCTAAAAATAGCATTAGAAAGCTTGATATCTATAGTACTTTGGGATATTTAACTTAATATCGACCAAGATGTCACTTACACCCCTTTGCTTAAGGGCCCCTCACTAATTAGATAAATTTCTCTTTTTGAGACAATCATACCTTTTTGGAACATAATTATACTGCTCACAAATTACCTTACTCAACATATCTTATCAACTTCTATTACAGGCAGTGACGGACCCAACGTGAACAAGAAGATTGAACGGCTAATGAATGATCAACTGCTTGACGAACGAAAAAAGTCGCTGTTGAATATTGGAACTTGTAATATTCACACGCTTCACAACGCCTTCCAAAAAGGTATCGAAGAGTTGGGGACCTACGCATCGGAACTTATCATTGCCGTATATTACTTTTTCAAAGGATGGCCGTTAAGGTTAGAAGATTTTGAGAAAGTGCAGGCTGAACTGAGATTGCCCACTAACAGTTTCATCAAACACGTTTCTCTCGGTGGTTGACGTTGGAAGAATCAGCGAATAGAATCATTCAACAATGGCCGGCATTGGTGAAATATTTTACCAGCTTCGTTCCTAAGAAACGCGCTGCGTTAACAAAAACACCATCCTATGGCAGGATAATGAAATTTTTGAACAACCCGACCATGAAAGCTGAAGTACTGTTCGTAGCATCAAGTGCACGCATCTTCACCAGGTTTACTGGTAAGTAATACCTATCTTAATAAATCTAGTTGTCGATAAAATCAAGGATCGGATTCAGATCCATGTGAAACATCATCTCAATCTAATAAATCATTCAATACAAAATGGTAAATTTGTTGAATAGAAACAGTGTAAAGGGTTTTTACGTAAATAACTAAAAGGTATTCGATATTATATACTATTTATTCCATTAAATGGGTTCTTTAAATATGCCTCCTAGGGGCACGTAATGTCGTGACATGCGGACCGGTGCGCCGGATTTAAAGTACAAGCATTGTACTTAATGTAATTAATCTCGTAATTAATGAACTTTAAAGTTGGACTGAAAGTAATTAAAAATATTTTTCTGTACTGAACGTAATTAAAATACTGAAGATGTAATTTAAGGTACTGATAGTACAAATATTGGACTTTAATTACGAAATTACGACTGTAATTAATGTACTTAATAATAAGTACGGCGTAATTAAAGTACTCGAAAGTTGTAATTAATGTAATTAATTTTTGCCTGCGTCGGATTTAAAGGTTATTGCGTGCCCCTCGTATGCCTCTTCGATGTCTGGTAACAAATCAAAACATTCGCCATATACCTATATTATATTCAAAAATATAATAAACTAATTTATTAATGCAATTAATGTAATAAATAACTAGATTCTTCCTCTTTCTGGCATTACATCCCGATTGGGACAGAGCCTGCTTCTCAGCTTAGTGTTCTATGTGCACTTCCACATTTTTATTCACCGAGAGCTTTCATTGCCAATTATACCATTTTCGCATTCGTATTTCGTGTGGCAAGCATGATAATACATTATGCCCAAGGAATCTAGAAAACTTTCAACACGACAATTTCTTGGACCAGACCGAGAATCGAACCCAGACACCTTCAGCATGGTCTTGCTTTGTAGACACGCATGTTTCCGCTGAGCTAAGGAAGGACCCTAAATATAGCTTGATTATATTTCTATTTCAACAAAAAATGCAGTTATAGCTGTGGGTCTCAAGTAAAACAATTGAATTTTAAAATCTGTTACAATGAGGCTTTCATTCGAGCAATACAAATAAATTGTTTTCTAATTACTTAATTACAAGTTGTTGTCACGGCAAACGTTGTATTTCATCAAATAAAATAAAATTAATGATTCAAAATTGATAAGCTAGTTGTCGAATTAGTTTGGAATATGTACTTCAGTGCATTTATTTTGATTGTTTTTTGTCTTTTCTTTCGGGTACGATTGCTGTGAAGTACTTGAAGTACTTGTTACTTGTTGTTTACAAGTCTGTTGTTTGTCCTAAATTTCTTGAGAGTAGGAGCCGTGCCGTATTTTTTTGAAGAAATTTATTAGATTTTTTTTTTATTTCTTTATTATAGTGACTTTCAGGAGGCTGGTTCGTCAATTTATTAGACGAATAACGGGAAAGCGGGGAAAATTTCTCAAGTAAATCCCGATAAGAAATTCCAAGGAATCAGGTATCCCCGAAAAAAAAAGTGGATAGAAAAACAATTCACGAAGATATTTTTATGCACTATTTAGAAAAATTCTAGAAGATCTTAGCAAGATTTTTTTTAAAATTGATAAATGAATATCGGCTTAGATTTCTAGAAAATTTTCAAAAAAGCTTCGGGTAAGAACTCAAAAACTTGTTTGCCAAGAAAACTTCGGAATAATCCCACACCGAAATTCCCTAATGAATTGTATATACATTTCTTAGAGGAATCCCTTCTAAATTCTGAAATTTATTTATTCTTGTGTGAAATGAATTGAGTTTATAGTATTCATCCTAAGTTAATACCAAAACTTAATACTAGTTGACCCGACAAACGCCTCAAAAGAAAAAGCAATGGTGTTATTTTATAAAGTTTTGTATTTTTCTTTCCGATATTTTCATCAGTGAATGTTTCTGCACCGCACACTAGATCATTTGTTCTCTAGATCTAGCTTTCCTCTCAAATTTTTAACTTTTTAGCTTATATTTTTATTTGCTTTTAGTTTATTTTTCCTATTATGTAAACACTGTAGAGGTTGCTGAAATATGGTTGTATAGGTGATGTGTTTTCATCGTAAACTGATTTTGTTATGAAATGTGTACGATGACAGCAAGGATTTTCTATGCGAATGTTAAACGTTTTTCGATTTATTCGCAAAGTCGGCTCAAATCGATGCATCCATTCGCGCGGTAAATCGTGCAAAAGAATTCTAGGTGCATTGTTATTATATACTATAGATCCTTAAAAATATGGTACTCTAAAAACAATATGATGAGAAAAATATTGATAAGTAATAAAATCATTGAAGTAGGGTTATATTAGTCTCAAAGATTCAAAATGATTTCAGTGATTTGATATAATTACTATACATACCTTTACGTTTGAATTGATACAATTATATTTTACCTTTAAAATCCATAGTTCCGAAAACTTATACTACAACGAATCTATTTGTAGGTTTCTTCCAGAGAGAAGAACCACTTATCCATCTATTGTATTCTGAGCTCGAACGGTTAGTACGTACCATCGCCAGCAGAACCTGTAAGTCAGATGTATGGCCTGCCAATACATCACTTCCAGCGGATATTTTTGATAATATTGAGAACCTGCTGCCTTTCGAAAATGTTGTTGTTGGAGATGATGCAATGACCGAGCTGAAAACAATGAAGGATATTGACAAACTCAGCTTCTTGAACAAGGTCAGAAAACATTATGTTGCTGCTGGTAAGCACGTTATCAAAAAGTCTGGTTTACAGAATATGTTCATCAAATACTGCCAATGCCTCAATCCATCAGCACCCGACGTCAACCGAAGTTCGAAATATATCTTGCAAGTGGCCAAGTCCTTGCCGGTAGAAATTAACTACGATTTACTCGTCGACGAATGGAACCTTCTGAAGCTCGAGGTGGTAAGGGAGAAAGCGATATCGGCAGAATTGATGACTACTGGAACACATTTTTTGTTTTAAAAACAGCCGGTGGTGTACAGAAATATCCATTGGTCTCCAAGGTAGTCAAAGCGGCTTTGGCAGCTTCCCACGGCAACGCCGATGTTGAGCGAGGTTTCTCGGCATCCGGCAGGATCCTTACGGAAAATCGGGCTTCAATGTCTGAAAGGACATTGAATGCGTTCATGACGGTCAAATCCGCAATGCGAACGTTTGGAAAACAACCACATCTGGTTCCACTTCAAAAGAACTGCTCATGATGGCGCATAAAGCTTACGCAAACTATAAGCAGTATTTGGAGGATGAGAGGCGGAAGAAAGCAGCTGAAGCGGATGAGAAATTGAAGGAGCAAGAGCGGAAGGACGCAGAGAAACAAACATTAAAGCAGATGAATAACCTGAAAGTATCTATTGAGAAAAAGAGGAGGAACTGAAGGAACTACGGAAAGAAGAGGAAAAGAAAAAGCAAACTGCTGATAGGTATGCTTACAACAACCAAGAGTAAACTTAAAATTGTGAATCTAAATAAAAAAATATTTTTTACAGATTGTTTGCAGAAGCCAACTGCCGCCTCAAAAAGCGATTGAGAAACGTGACATGCAGGAGGTCGTGTTAGCTCAGGCAATGCTGGAGGGCGTTTCTACAGTGCGCAAGCAACAGGCCACACAGAAAAGGGCCGCGGATCATGCAGAAGATATTGTAGCGAAAAGAAGGGTCGCCTAATTACCAGCTTTTTCAGCAAGAAAGCTGACAAATAGCAGAACAACATACTGATGGTCCCCATTCAGTATGTGGTCGAACTGGACGGCCAAAGGGGACCACAGCCTATGTCTGTCGACCAAATAAAGTTCATTTTAGTTGTCCATTTTAATATTCGGAAGTCTTTTTTATGGTCACTATTTAGTCACTATTGGGTCACTATTTGGTCACTATTTCTAAGATTTTAGTCACTAAAGTCACTATTATTTCCCTATAAGTCCGCTACGAGCCCTGATTAATGTAGGTTATTTAATTGGCATTTTAACAATTATTGATGGTCACGTTGACTATCAGTGATTCTGAAACTGCTACGATAAATTTTCAAACTGCTTATTGTCACAATGATTTTACTTTTCATACACTGTCAAAAATACCATGAGCAATTTCGATAGATTGTGGATACTTTTACGATTTTCATGATACTTTCAAATTGTTTTACCATTGTCATGGTACGAAGTTCAGAAACATTATTATGTTGTTTTTGTTTAGTTATTTTCGGAAAATTGGAATGATAAGGTTCATTCATATTGTAAGGGCAGGGTAGGTATATTAGTAACAAAAACTCCGTACAAAGTATATTTTGAAAATACAAATCGAGATTTTCGTGATCATAGTCGCCTGCTTGTCGAACGACACTTAAGTAGTGAACTGATTCTGCTCCTTGGACAACATATCCAGCACATTGCAAGGACAGCAGTATAGAACTCCCTCCATCGAGAGTAAATTTCATTTTGAAGGTTCGGCACATTAATTCATTCGATAATCAAATTAATCATGAAATGGTGTTGAATGGTAGGTGTGACTGTGAAATTCCCCTCAGTGCAAAGTCAATTTCTCGCGCTTGAGGGGAAATTGGATCGATTTACGTTTGATTCTACGATTTTTTAAACAATAACCCATTACAAACTATGTTATTTTTAGAATATCAAGTAGTATGGCATCTTTTCTAAACATTGAATAAACCATTGTTTAGTAAATCAAATTTTTAAAATGCATCTAAAAATCGTTTTTTTCCAATTTGGGAAAAGATGCCACACTTCTTTATGAGGGTGATTCCGAGAGTCGAAGTGACGGTTGTCACTTGGTGAAGTGAGAAAAGTCACGTGCAGTGACGTGACTCTCCATATCTCTAAAAACAGCTTATTTTGTCGTGGAAGTATGCATGCGAGGGATTTTTGGAACAACGTTACGATATTTAATATAAAAAATCTAAAGCAATTTCTATTACATTTCGTCTTAATATTATAACGTTGGGGAGGTAGCTTATCAACTCTTCCGGTCGCGCATCTTGCTATGAGGTACCAGGTGGTTACACACCGATTACCTGTCGATCTTTCAAGTTTGAAAGACGTCTGTATTGAATTATCTCAAATTATAATATTCCGCCCACTATATCACAAAACATTGCCATTTGTTGAGCGGATTGGAGATAAGGAAAGCATTGGGTATAGGCACGGAATGCTTCTGAGGAGGTTATTTTGTGAAATCCTTCAATTGTGATTCGAAGTGTACTCAATCGTGATTCGAAGTTACTCTTTGTTGGGACGTTCAACTTGCTAGCTGCAGATATCGGTTCCAGTTGTGAAATGGTTTTTAGAGTATAGTTGACAGTTTGCGCAAATCAGGGAGCCTGCGTCGGGTATCGGCTGTGAATGGTTATGTCGAGGGTTTGTTGTGCAATATTTGTTATCGGGCATATCGCGTTTTCGATTGTTTAGGTTACCTGTTGTTCGGTGGCGCGAGTGATCGAGTGAACAAAGAAGAACAATATATCTTGGAACCAGTAAATCACTATTCCCTTTTGTGAGTGGCTTCAACAGCGTCTGTACTGTTGGTGTAAACCGGTCGGTTGGCACCGATCTAAATTGGCTCTCATGCTTTAAAATAAATGTCCATCCTTTAAGCTTCACACAAATACATGATAATAAAGCGTTTTATATATGTTACCACAAATGAATATCTTTATTCCTTGTCGGGTATTTTCATCACCGCGACCATTTTTTAGATCTATTGTGAGGTACCCCCTATCCCCCTTATTTTTTTTGGAGTGAATAAATGAATATCTTTATTATGCTTGCTATCTTTCCATGTATTTTAATGCTTCCTGCACAATACACGAGCGGTAGTGAATGGAAACAAAGCGCAAGTTGGGTGACAAAAACTTGCAGTACCAGTGCAACAACAAGGGAAGGTCCATTAATTATGTCACGCAGTAAGGGGGGAAGGGGGAGGGGGGGTTTGGAAAACGTGACAATCCATACAAAAAAAATTTGAAGTTTCATACAAAAAACGTGACAAGGGGGGGGGGGTTATAAAAAGTCACTTTTTGCGTGACATAATTTATGGACGTTCTTCAACAAATAGGAGAAAAAACAGATGAGATCT
The DNA here is from genome assembly GCA_034211315.2 of Aedes japonicus. NCBI lineage: Eukaryota > Metazoa > Arthropoda > Insecta > Diptera > Culicidae > Aedes > Aedes japonicus. The sequence goes on along the minus strand of JASCZW010005793.1, from coordinate 128,380 downwards.
ATTCATACTTGAACTTATCTATTACAATAGTCACTAAATCATTATTCCGTTTTCGTATCACCCAACTAATCACAAGCATTATATTATTGCACTTATTCAACCTAAAATCAACATCGATAATGCGGAATCGCATCAATTCAACATTTATCAAGTAATGAAGCATTAGATTAGTTTAAGAATGTATTGACGCATTCCCAATGCAATAATGCTACTTTAGCAATGTCTTATAGCATTACAAAACATATAGCATTAATTCGATCTTAGTTGGGCCCTTTTCAGCTTTAATCCAACTTCAATGATGCACTAGACGTAATACATATGCCCTATATATGCATGCTATTACAGCCTCGTGGTTACTTGGGCAGCTCCCTCTTGCTTCACTTTCTGCCTCCTACTATCCTCTATGTAATTAATCTAACACTTATTGGGACTGGTAAGTTAATAACCAGCGCCTGATTGTGGAAGATCCCGGTGTGCTATATGGTCTAGGGCATATCAACAGGCAGGCTTGGTGGGTTCTCGCCTAGCCCCAAAGCAGTTGAGCGGTCAGCCCGCATAATCATAAATCATTCCTTGACCGTTTCCCTTATTGTTGGCGACCATTTCCGAAATTGTTACGACATTTACCCTTATAGTTGACAACTATAATCTAACAATCTTCTATAAAGTTTTAACATTATGTCAGATGGATCGAAATAGGCCAAATAACAATTATCAGAATAGGCGGTTAAGTTAGGTTACCATAAAAAAATGGCAATTTTCACGAACAAATTTGTTGCTGTACTCTATGCCAAAAAGTTGGTATATAATCCAGACCGAGTGCAGACAATAAAAAACCTTTCAATGACAATATGGCATACATTTGTTAATGTAGAGGTTGTATGGTGGAAATGAGAATCAACTGTTCAATAACAATAACATAAAATGTAATAATATATCTTACATTCGAAATACAGTTTTGACTATACTCGGTAATCTTAATTTACGCTCTTATGACTATAAAGTATGCTTTTTCGAGGGAAACTGGGACTACGCCCAAAAGGAGTATATTACTTTTACTCCCTTTTGCGTAAACTGAACATACGTCATAATGTACATACTTTTTACTCCTTTTCAAAAGTTAAAATGCACACTTTTTACTTCTTTTGAAAAGTAAAATATGCATACTTCTTGCTACTTTGTTATTTTACATTGTTTACGTTTGTTAGTTAGGCCCTAGTAAAACGTTTTTGTTTAATTACAATACATTCCACTACAGTCAACTTGGTTAATTTATCCATGAATTCATGTGATCGCTATGGTAATGAAATTCTGCTCAGTGTATAGATTACAGTTAACCGATTGGACCTTTTTCAAATGAGCGTCAAAAAATGTTGCGTCAATCAGGTTGTGGTTTTGGCAGCCCTGCACAGCTGTCAAACGTGGTGTCGAAAATATGCATATATAAATACATTTACACTGATTTACAATATTGCTCCTTCGGAAATATTTGTAATAATTTGACTATTTTCGGAAATATCTGAGTAATTTGTACATTATCTTTAAAATAGCCCAAGTAAGTTGAAGCAGTGGAGTGGCAATCTGTGTTCGGAAATCGACATGATAAGCTTGTGAAGTTTGCGTGATATGCACTAAAATTATTGATGACGAATTACCTTCATCTTTGCTCTCGTCAAACTAGCTATTATTTGTAGTTATCGGGTATGATAGTTTTATTCATCCGTTGTTTTTGATATTTAGAAAAAAAAAATAATTTAATGTGGCGAAACAAATCATATCATCGTTTGTATTCTATGTACAGTTGTTCGTATTGTTTGTAACGTGTATCAAGTCTGATTTCGTCATCACTTGGAGGCTGGGTTTCGGTACAAAATTAACCAAATTGCCTTCAGTACACATTTTATTTGCGATTTGGTGGGATTTATTAAAGTATTGTACAGTCCGTTGAGCATGAAGGAGAACTGCCTTATCACAAATGAATGAAAAGTGGAAAGCGTTAACTTGAGATTTTCCTTGCAGCTAAACCAATATGGCATCCAGCGAAAATAATAGTGACGAAGGAGGTAGGTCAGCTATAACCAATTGACTTTCCACCGAATCATTCGGATCTTGTTTCAGGAACTGTAGCTGATTATGACCATATGATCCAAGTAGAATATTTAAAGGAAAAATATCGAGACGTCATATCACAGCTAAAAACGGTATCCAATGAAAAAGAGAGGTATGTGCGATTCTATGTGCAGCTCCATGAGAGAAACTTCTAATGGGGGTTCTTTAGATTTACGTTTGTTTGTTTTTGTTGTTCTGAATTTGTGAACAAGTATTATTCGATCCTTAAACACCGATCTCATATAGGTACCTTTTGAAAACATGGAAGTGTTCAGTTTTGCATAAAACTAATAGAATGACGGATGACAAACAAGTACCTGTTGAAGTGAATCAAATCAATTCGTTAGATGTCATGAACATGAAGAAGACCCAGTCATCTTCACTACAATTCCAATTTATGGGAGTTTTCCTTGGCTGGAAGCATCTACACAACAAGATCATGCTGAAGATAGCTGAGTTCGATTTCCAACCTGGATCAACTCAGCAAACACTCTGGAGTTGTTCATTATCATGTATCATCATGATTTGAGGAAAACTAAATGAAATAGCATTCTGACATATGGATTTTATGGCGTATGACATAAATATTATGTGCTTTTATGATTTTCAAATATTTCGAGGTTTACCCACCAAATCTGCCATGGCAAAAATGGAAGCACTGACTATCTTCGTCAGACTTATTTTGAATGCAAATTATTTTAAATATTTTCGGTACTACAGGATCCCGAAATAGTTTTAATTCCATTGCCTTCTAGTTTTTAGCCCTACATCTGACTAAAATGTATTTCTTTTTAACTATTTTATTTTTAGGTTGGAAAGAGACTACCAACTCATTAAGAAGGAATTGGAATCCGGCAAAGGGGATTTCTTCAACACATACCATGAGTATAACATGCTCAAGCAAAAATATGACAATTTACGCTTGCGCTACGATGAGTTCGTAAACGATCCTACCCACTGTATCAAACTGTGCGAAGAATTGAAAAAAGAACGCAATAAATTCAAAGAGCTTTTGAAGGCTACGGAGCTTGAAGTGGAAACCGTGCTGTCTGAAAGAGGCACAGTTCTTAAGGAAAATCAAAAACTCTACGACAAAAACGAATGTCTGGAACGTGAATTGCAAACCGCGCTACGATGTCGGGACGAATCGCTGAAAGATTGCGCAGCCCTGCAAGAAAAAATTGAAATCATAAAACAGAATAGAAGCGAATTCCACGCAAACGACAACAGTTGGAACCGCGAACGTGCCGAAAGTAAAGATAAATTTGATATCGTATCGGAAAATTTAGAGTCTGCTAGCAGAGAAATTGAGCGCTTGAAGAAGGCATTGGATAAAGCCAAAGCTGAAATAGTGAAATCAGTTCAGGAAACTTTAATTGCAAAAGGACGTCGGGATTGGGCGATTTCCGAACGGGAGAAAATAGTCCAGGAAAGGGACAGCGTTCGTAATCTTTGCGATGAAATCCGGAAAGAACGGGATACAGCCACATCGAAACTGCTGGCAGCCATCAGAGACAAAGATGAGGCAAATAAGGAAATAGAGCAACTCACGGAGCGATTGGAATCGCAGAACATGTTGAAAGATAATCTGAACAACAATAGCGCAGCCACTGGTGAATTGTGCAGTGATTCCCTGGAAGACACTTGCAGGAATCCGCATTACAATGCATTCAGTTTGGACTCTATATATGATCTAAATACACTTCAACAGTATGAAACGAAGGTGATTGAAATTGACTCATCGTTGCTGGAAGACAATGTTTCCGACTGGGGGCTAACAATCAGGGAGCATATCGAGGAATATAGTGACAATAACGTTGGCACCCGCCTAACAGGACCGTATGTAGTATCCGTGGAACACGACTCTTTGTTTTCCGGACGGTTGATGCCGAATGATATTATATGTCAGATAAACGGCATTGACTGTGTTCAGTTTTCAAAAAGAAAGTTATTCAAAGCAATAAAGTGCAGCCTTCCAGCATGTATAATGACAATTAAACGACCAGTGAAACGGCTTCTCGCAATTCAGATTAATTTTCTGAATGGAAATAAAAACCATGGACTACATTTGGAAACAGGAATATACATCTCCAAAATTGAGTCCAATTCGCTGGCGGCAAGTGATGGCAGATTGTGTGCCGGTGATCGAATCATTTCAATTAACGGTAAACCAACAAATCGAATGAAGAATGTCAACGAAATTAATACCATTATCAATGACATGAGAAACAATTGTCTAAGCCTGATAGTTGCTAAAGATCTGATAGATTTTTCGTTCGACATGAGATACTTTGCGTCGAAAAGTAAACTTCTGCACAGTACGACAAGTTGCACACAGACGGAAAATCTAATGGAAAGCCTGGACCCAGCCCACAGAGATACCGTAAATCGGCTTAGTTTGGACTTGGATCATAACAATCACTTTCTACCGTCTGCAATGCCGTTCAGTATTCCAACTACAGCAAGTACTCCAAATTCTATAATAGCAAGCACGCCTTCGTCGTCCAAGTCAGCATCTAAATTGACGGGAATGTTTCAAAAGCTGAAGGACAAAATGAGCATAAGTAATCATAAAGATTGCCAGGAGAACGATGCAATCGCTGCCCTTGATTCGGTTCTTGACAGTGATGACCAGGAAACCAACATCCCACTGTTTGCCACCAAATCCCGCGAAAAGAAATCCAGACGGAAATCGAAAGATGCGCAAGAAGTTCCCCGAGGTACGTGGCCACGAGTCACAATGACGGTTCATACCAACGATAATCATGTCGGTACGGTTCTACATCGGCCTAAAAGAGACCGCCCGAAGTTGAGTATTCCGTTGGAACAGATAATAACAGATAACAACAACTATTTCAATGTCGCGTTACCATCAAATGACTGTAACCCGAAATCACCTCAGTCTATCCCAAGCGGCCAAGCTATCAACGTTCCCGTCGGTGTGAAGAAGCGAAATGCAAACCCCGTTGGCAATCATGACACCAGTCGAATGCTACAATCATCGAAATACGGGTATGACTTTAATGTTTCCAAGCCTAGCAGCAAATCGTCCCATTCAAGAGCATCAACTTATGATACTCACAGCAATAGTCACATTATCAACATCAACCGACATAGTTTGAATCTTTCATCGCTCAACAAGCAACAGTTGCAGCACCAGCATACGCAACATCTAAACTCGACTGATTTCATGCCTCGGAAAAGCAATAATTCGATAGATTCCACAATAATGCCCTCCAAAAGTCCAACCAGCTATGCATTCAACAATAAGCCCCCCCTAAAAGATCCACTGGACTGCTACATGTCAACGAAAATCTCAAAGCACTTGTCGAAATATTCCAGTGACACCGATAGCATTGATATTGAGAACGTATCACTGACTATGGCGAGTCACACGCACACCCTACCGCATTCTCACTCACGGAAACAATCAATCAGTAATGCCAGCAACTCATCCTCATCGAACCGAGCAGCTCCTGCAACGGGAACTAGTGGCATAAACTTTCCGGGAGGATACAACTCATCGGGATATTCAACAATTCTACCCTTTCAACCGAATAATGCATGCTCGTATCCAGTAGCTACTATGCGACCGTCTGGCAACATGGCACCGTCTGCGGAATTTTCAAATCTACCACCAACGTCACATCATTCGCATGGATCGTCAATCGATTATCCCTTCAATCGGTACAGTCAAATTCAGTCTTCCAAAGAGGAAGTCCCTTCCGGTTCCATAGGGCACAGCTATGAAGGTGGAACCTTTCCTCGGAATAAAGTCCACCAAGGATACCGAATTCCGTCGAACCAGAGTGTCACCAGTCGTGGAAGTGGAATCAAAATCAGCAATGGATCAATCGATTACTGCAGTTCCGAGCGAGCATCACCCATTCCAACGTTTCAGGTACAAGTATTAGAACCGGGCCGGATATCAACCTCGAACAAACGAACCTCCCTGCAAGACTACAACGTACGAGGCAAGCCGAACATCGGTGAACTGCGGTATGTGCACATCGATAAAAGCGAAATGTCACTTGGTATCAAAATATTTTGCCGCGGCAATGGAGGGGGAGTATTCGTCTCTAACGTGGGTGAGAACAGTCTTGCTAGTAAGGTAGGCCTCCACATTGGTGATCAACTGCTGGAAGTGTGTGGAATTAATCTAAGGAAGGCAACATACGAGCTAGCCGCACATGTTCTCCGTCAATGTGGCAACTCAATCACGATGCTAGTTCTGTACAATCCCGAGGTGTACAACAATCTTACCACAAGTGACGACAACATCGTCCACTCGAGTTCGCCAACACCGCAAAACTCACCTCGCACGATCGGAAGGACCATAATGTCCCCCGTCAATACGAATGCGGTTAGCTCGATATCGACGATTGCACCGAAAGCAAGCTCAAACAATGATAGCCACCCATCACAGCAAGTAAGTGCATCGCAAAGCAATCATTACAAGGAACAGCCGAGATTAATATTCATAGAAACGAGAAAGAGCTCCAATCTGGGCATAAGCCTCGTCGGAGGAAATGCGAACGGAATTTTCGTTCACGGTGTACAGAAAGATTCAATAGCCGATAACGCCGGGCTGCGGGTGGGCGATCAGATATTGGAGTTCAATGGGACGGACTTGCGGAGATCCACTGCGGAACATGCAGCACTGGAAATAGCTAAACCTGCCGAAAATGTAGCCGTACTTATTCTTTATAATATGCAAAGTAAGTTTTCAGACTGTCATTGAAGTACTCAGATAATGAAATTTGGCTCTTTTGTTTTGTAGAATTCAACCTAATAAAGGATAAACCGGGCGATGCATTGTACATAAGAGTAGGTTTTGACCGGAACTGTGATCTCGGGGATTCGGAATTGTCGTTCAACAAGGATGAAGTGCTGTATGTGGATAATACCATGTTCGGGGGTGTACCCGGAAGATGGCGTGCTTGGAAGCTGGATGAGTATGGTCATAAGCTGCAGTGTGGAATAATTCCGAACAAGCTAAAGTAAGCGATATAAACATAAGAAAATAAGAAACGAAACACTCAAATTGGTAATTTCAGGGTGGAAGAGGAGTTGCGACTACTTGGAGATTTGCAAGACGTTGAAACAACAACCAGACGGGGTTCCACATCGGCAAGGCGCTCGTTCTTCAAAAGAATCAAACCCCAACGAAGCTCTTCAAGGGATTCGAAAGAGTTGGCAAGTTTTAGCAACACTCATCTCAGTTTATACATCGATTCGGGTTCTATAAACGACGACGGTTTTACTAGCTATCAACGAGTGGAAAGACTGGAATGTTAGTACACACTCACATTAAATTCACAAATGCTCTTCGACTAGCTACGTATTTTGATATTTTCAGATAAATATCGTCCAGTGCTAATAGTGGGCCCATTGTCTGAATGTGTTATTGAGAAACTTTGCATAGACTTCCCGGAGCATTTCCACCGATCACAGTTAAGCCAAATGCGCTGCACGAAGGAAGATATGGAGAGTGGAGTCCAGAATAACGCAATCGCTGACTACCGAAGAAGGGGAAGCGTATTTGAGTACACTACAATTCAATCAATACTTGATAATAAGGTAACTGCGAGCGTTGGTCGGAAATTGTTTAACAACTAACTTCAAATTCAAATTCCTCTTCCAGCAACACCATTACATTCTAGAGGTATGCATATCGGCAGTGGATCGATTGCAACGAAATCAAATATATCCGATTGTGTTGCTGTTACGATTCAAGTCTTCAAAGCAGATTAAGGAAATAAAAGATTCTCGCTATTCTACCGACAAAATCTCAGCTAAAGCAGCAAAGGAAATGTATGAACATGCGTTGAAGTTGGAATCCGACTATCGACAGTATATATCAGGTACGTGGGAGTACAGAAACAGTTCAGTTTCCCGGATCCCAAATCCTCTTTTATTTCAGTTGTTATTTCCGGAGTTAATATCGCCCACATGTGTACGCAGATTAAAGCTGCTGTGGATAGTGAGCAAAAGAAAATCCTATGGGTACCAGTTGCATCGATGCTTTAAAATTATTTCCGTGAATATAATCAGTATTTAAAAACATATTTAAAGAAATTTTCTCAACCGTTGTTTTCTTTTGTTTTTCTTTTTATTAGTTATCAACTAACTTTCCTGTTGTTACTGAACCATGTTTATTTCTTGTTTGAAAAAAAAAATCATTTATTTTTGTAATGTTTTTTGAACATGCATAGTTTGCTACACATATGCGGCCAATTGAAAGTTCTTTAGCACTACCGAAGAATGAATCGTAGATGTAAGCAATAATCAGTTATACATAAATGAATGCACGACTGGAATTGTGCTAATTTGACTGTATTGTAGTTTTGTATTCAAAATATCCAAAAAGATGCAATATATTCTTAAAAGTGAAAAGATATTGTTTTATTTCTTCAGACTTAATGTAGGTTTAAAATTAGTGTAAGACAGAGACAAACAAATTCCAGAAATGTGGAAGTTTAGTGACCTAGATCAATAAATTTGTTGAAGTTGGACTGCAAAATTGTTCGTTTCAAGCGTTTGTGACACGATTCGTAACTGCTTCTCTCCTACCTCGTAGGCCTACCCTCACTAGCAAGATCTTGCTGCATCTGTTGCGCCCACCTTGCCCCCTTCGCCCCACGTACCGGCCGGTTTGGAAACGTACACTATCTTTGAAGAGTAGTTGTCCGGCATTGTAGCAACATGCCTTGTAACCGCTTATTATTTTAAATGTACTGTTACGTCTTTATATATTTGATATGATCGCAGCAAGCCGTGCTTTGAAACTGATGTGTTTTGTTTTTGCTGCGTCGTTTTCGTGAAAAAATAAATCAAACAATAATTCGTAATTTAACTCTAACTAACAGTGAAATCATAAAATATCCACGTGCTTTGGAAAAGACGTAGTGAATGCAATCAATTCCCTCCCGAAATGTGTGTGTGTACTATTTCCACATTTTTTGGGTTTTTTGTGCTGCGCCCCCGCACTCGGAAGAAGAGTTACATCAGTTTAGTTTTGTTTATTAGTGGTAGGATTGAGACATCTGGACATAAATTATTATGTTCGAGTGTTTGTCCGCTCTCTCCCGAGTGAATATTAGCAGTTTTGAAGTTCGATATAGAGTCGCCTCATAGCAGGGATTTGATTATTGGCAGAGTGTGGAGTGAAAAAAAAAGAAGACCAATGCATGTAGACAATGGCCATTTGCTTGTCAGAAGCAGCAAACAATGCGCATGCGTTCACCACGTGGTGTACAGAGTTTTCTTATGCAGGTTACATATCTACTGAGCGGTTTGGCCACGTTAATTTTTGCGCTAATTTTTTTGCGAGTGCATGAAATTAATAACGAATCAACGTCGAGAATTTTTATGTTTACGAATGAACAAGAGAGTATAACGAAAGGAAGCGGCCATTGGTGAGATGTATCTGACTAGAACTATATACCGATAACCTTATTTTTAAATAATGTCAAACACGTGCCTGCTTTGGAAATTTTACATTTTCAAATGTGGTAGTGTGTTGCAGTACCTTTATCTAAATGATATCGGTAATGTTTACATACGGGGCTTATTGTATGTGAAAGTAACCTCGGAATGGGCGTGACTCTCCAGATATTCTGAAATGGGTTGCTGGATCTGCAGTTGAGCTATCACTTTCTAGCCCTCGGATTAAACCTGCTTCAATGGTCACTTGAGGGATTGTTGTAAACAGATTTCTTCCATAATACCATTGCACACACACAAACACACAGTGTTGGTTAGTAGGGTTCAATTCATGTAATTTAGCAGGTGGATTGCCTTACATGACCAGAAGAATTATATTATTGTGCTAAATCCAATCGATACCCTCACAGACGTTTTGGGTTACCGTTTTGGTAGACACCGCTATCTTCTCCGTTGACGAGCTCAACCAACGCGCACGTGGTACGGCTTAGCGATCCCAGTGGTCGCTAGGTCTAAAAGCAAAGGCTGACAATTGCCAAGAAGCGATTTGTCTCGGGAATCCTCCCTAACTGCAAAGGAGACTTCCCCTCACGGCAGAGTCACTCCGGTCTTGCCTGGGCTCTGCCGATATCAGCCTATGAGGGACGACGCCTGGGAGGAAACAGTGGTTTCACGAGCCAACGAATTACCTTGATCACACCACCTATCAGCCAACTTTGACCCCAATCGCCAACCGAATCCCGATAGTTCGTGGATCGATAAGTCCGCCGTGCAGCAGCGAGCACTCGCCCAACGTTGTGGAAGCAGTTCCAGATCATCATCATCATCAACTCCAGTCATGACCGGTACGTTTGTAGAACAATAAAACCACCCACTATACACCACACCCACAATAATAGCCATTTACCACCAAACCAACTCATTCAATAGTTCTTTCAATGAAGCCTCCATGTTGTATCATAGTACCGTGAAGTATTCATATTCTGCGCACCTAAGGCCCTAATTCTACGCATTTTAAAACATTTCAATCTAATATTTGGTTGAATATTCTTGGAATTTAGTTCACATGTCAATAGATGTTGTCCTCTTGTGTATGAGATAAAATATAAAGTATGAGAATCTTGCAATTAACTGCAAAATTTTGGCAAAATGCGCATAATTAGGCGCTGCGCAGAATTAGGGCACTTCACGGTACTAATTTCTCTAAAAAATATAATCTGGTGACAGTATCCGCACAACTTATTCGCGAAGCCCAGTAGTAAGCCGACCTTGAGACACAGCTCGAGAGGTTTATTGCTACTGAGCATTTACCGGGATTACAGACAGTAAAGTTACAGTATTTATTTCTATTCATCAACAGATTATGTACAAATCCCAATGATGTTACTTAAAGCTAAACTAGAACGGTACATTAATGGTCATGACATAAAACAAACTAAAAATTACACTATCGATGCGAATTAGACATGTCTTTAAAAAAAATAACTAAACTTACGACGAAGCATCTGGCGAGTCACGTTAAAATCAAACAAGGCGGAAACCCTATTAACAAGTCTTTGTAAACCGCCAATTGCGCCAAACATACTGTAACATTGAATTATTCCTCAGGGCTCGGGGCTGCACGTTGATATTGATTTGCTCCAGAAGATCAGGACAGTCGATGCGGTCTTGCAAGATGTCTGCGATGAACAAAGCCCTGGCTGTATCTCTACGGGCTAACAGGGACTCCAGGTTAATTAGACGGCAACGGCTTTCGTAGCTTGGCAAACGATAGGGATCCGTCCACGGTAGTTTACGTAGCGCAAAGCTCATAAACCGTCGTTGAATAGCCTCTACTCTAACGACACCGTTGTTGTAATGAGGAGTCCACACAACCGAGCAATACTCTAATATAGAACGACACAAGGAGCAGAACAACGATTTGAAGCAGTCGATGTCCGTGTAGTCTTTAGCAATCCGAAAGATGAAACCTAGAACGCAGGAGGCTTTGCCGACAGCGTACGAGATATGCTACTTGAAGGTGAGTTGGGTGTCCAGAATTACTCCTAAGTCCTTGACTTGACTAACGCGCTCAATTTCGGTGCCCAACAAGACATACTTGAATAAAATAGTCTGTTTCTTGTGCGAAAACGAGATAACTGTGCATTTGGCCGGGTTGACATCCATACGATTCAAAGTGCACCAGTCGGCAAAAACATTTAGCTGACTCCTAGAGGGTTTGAGCTGTTTAGTGGAATACTTGTAACTATAAATTAGAAGAAAAAATAGTAATCTCCATTTAATTCCAACTACCTTTGCTTATCTTCGACAGATACGCGTATTTCGTCTACAATGTGCAGACTTCTTCAGTGTCTCCAGTCGAGTTATTAGTATGAGACACTGAAGAAGTCTGCACATTGTAGACGAAATACGCGTATCTGTCGAAGATAAGCAAAGGTAGTTGGAATTAAATGGAGATTACTAATTTTTCTTCTAATTTATAGTTATTTAGCTGACGTTGAAGAAAGCGACAGTCGTCGAGTGAGTGCACTCGAAGATAGAGTTTTAGGTCATCTGCGTATGATAGTCGAGGTCCTTCGAAAGCCAAATTTACGTCGTTGCACTCTGCCTTTCGTCCGCATTGGAGTAACTTCCGAGCTTCCGATAATCGCCATCCGCATTAAATACTCGCTCAACTTAACTGTCGTATCAACATACATCCCCAACCAAAAGCAGACCGACCTAAAAAATCACATCATTCCTGAACTCACTAGAAGGCCCGATCCTTATGCTAGGTGATTTCAACGACCACCACCGAGTCTGGGGCAAACACCCATCAAACCGAAGGGGCGAAATAGTCTTAGACACCGCAACCCGCCGAGACCTGATTCCCCTAAACGACGGATCCACCACCTTCACTCGAGGAAGTCAAACCTCTTCCATCGATGTCTCCTTCGCCAGCTCCACCATAGTCATCAGATTACTCTGGACCATCAAGGACGACCCGTTGGGTAGCAGAATAACAGAATCGTTTGTGGAAAAACTTCAGGAACTTTGAATCCTAGATGGCTTGAGCTGTTTAGTGGAATACCTGTAACTAGAAATTAGAAGAAAAATTAGTATTTTCCATTTAATTCCAACTACCTTTGCTTATCTTGACAGATACGCGTATTTCGTCTGGAAAATACTAATTTTTCTTCTAATTTCTAGTATTCAGGAACCTTGTTCTGTTTATGTTGCTGAGCTGGCAGCAATCATCTTCGCATTGGCGGTGATTTCCAACATGGCCGCAGACCGTTACTTCATCTTCTCGGACAGCCTCATTTCAATTGAGGCTCTTCGGTAGATGAAACCTAGTAGACACTCATCTTATTTCCTTTCAAAACTAAGAGAACAGATGAGTGTGCTTGTCGAAAAATCATATTTGATCAGCTTTGTATGGGTCCCTTCACATTGCTCAATCCCAGGCAATGAGAAAGCGGACTCGCTCGCAAAGGTGGGCGCCCAGGAAGGCGATTTGTTTGATAGACAAATTTTTCACAATGAATTTTAAGTCAGAGTACCCTTTAGAGTTGGCAAACAGATCGGGACACCGGAAATCTAGGACGGCTGTTACATCCCATCATTCCTATTGTTTCATCGAGGGCGTGGTTTAAGGACCTGCACGTTAGCCGTGATTTCATCCGTGTGATGAATAGACTTATGTCCAACCACTACCAGTTAGATGCACATCTCTTTCGAATTAACCTCGTGGACAGCAATCTTTGCCGGTGTGGAAACGGTTATCAGGCAGTCTGGCAATGCACGGATAATCACGCCGCCAGAACACAACTTTTGAATACCCTAGAGGCCCAAGGAAGAAAACCTTATATTCCTATAAGAGATGTCTTGGGATCTCGCGACTTATGCAATCGATGTATGTGTTTCTCCAAATGTCCAGTATGAGAGTTCAATCTGCTTGTGTTTTTAGTTTTCTTAATTTATTAGTTTGTGTTTATTTTGTTCCGACATTTTGAGGAGTGTCATCGTCGCCCAATGGTAACCACAACCGGCCGAAAAAATAAAGGGAGCCCTGACCATATCGCACAAAGTTACAGTGCCGGTGACAACTATGTGATGGGACTACAGAATCCTATTTCCATGTTCCTCTGTCCAATCCATCCCCAACAAATGTCCCCCATATTAACCTCGGGTAAACCGCGATAACATCATTGACAATTGGACAATTTTCTTTCCTACACAAGTCTTTAAGCAATTTTTAGCAATATTTTTATTGATTGATATATAAAATAAATTATTTGTCACAGGTCAAGTAACGTCATTGTTTTTTGGTCGATACCATTCATCGGCGGCATGATTGTATATTGCATTTTGTAATTCATCTTCTACAATTTGAATAGACTCTTTGACTATCGTCCTGGGACTCCGGGATGTTACACGAAAATCAAATGGAATGTCGTAGCATTTACATATACAACACGAGGGAAATCTAAACCAGTCAGAGAAAATGCCTCTGCATTCATTGTGCGGATCGTAAGCAAGTAGACGATGGAGTCTGTATTGTTGCTCACAGCGACATCCTTCTCGGCAGTACATTTGCTTGAACTCAAATGCACATTTTTCCCAGTGTACGTACTGTTCAAATGGGTACAGATTTAACAGAGCCAGAACTTCTCCCCTGGTGTTGTTGGCCCAAAACGGGGCTACGACTTCTTCCTTCACTGGACAGGCGTTCCTGCAAGAGAATGAAAAAATAAACAGCAGTCAGTATTGGAAAAAGTAGGCATTGAGAAAATATCGGCTGTGGTTACAAACTGTAAATAAAAAATGCATGTGTTTTATTAGTACAAATAGTTGCAATGAAGCTTGCATAAATAAGCGTGGAAAAGTGGAACGGTGCAACCAGCGGCTGGATAGTCTTGAAGAAAATGGATATAGTCAATGAGAGCTAATCGACCAGAAACATCTGGCGACCAGAATGCAGGTGAGTAACTGTGAGTTGAAGTTAATATGTGAATGTTGCCTAGACGAGAAAGCCTTGAAACCCCAAAGAAACTTAAAGGAAATCCGCACATGTACTCGATATTGTACATACGGACCTTTGCGGCCCTCAGAAATTAGTCACCCCAGCAGCGGCAATAGATTTGTGGTGCATATTATTGGCGATTACAGCAAGTTTACTGTAACATACCTGCTGCAGCATAAGTCAGAAGCTTTCCAGAATATTGTTAACTATGTTGGCTAGGCTGAAAAAAATTTCGAACGCAAGCCTAAGATTGTGCAGTCCGAATAATTAGCAGCTTTGAGCTTTTTACAAGCAGGAAGGTATAACTCCTCAGTACACAACTGTGAATTCCCCCCAGTCAATGGCGTCTCCGGATGAAAGCATAGTTCGATTACAAAAACGACAACGTGCATAACGTGGTCGTAACTATTCATATCGCAACGTACCTCCAGATCGGACTTCCGTCCTTGTCTACACCGAAAACTCCATTAGAGCTGTGATGGGGACGAAAGCCGGATCTAGGACAATTGAGAGTATTCGGAAGCGTGACATATGTGCACGTTCCGGATGTGAAGATAAGCAACTCGACCGAAAAGCACTCATCTGGAAGACTACGTTGGTGGAATAGCGGCATGTGCACTATAGGAGCCCTTTAACAACAAGGACATCATGAAGAACAAGCCATGGCGTGACGCGATGGAGGAAGAATTAGCTTCTCACCATCGGAATAAAACCTGGGAGTTGGTGACGCTGCCTGGAGGTGGGAAAGTAATGAAGTCCAGATGGGTTTTCAAAGTGAAACGCAACAAAGCGAACAAAGTGGTCAAGTTTATAGCCAGGGTGGTTGCTCAGGGTTTTACCTAGCAGTTCGGAGTGGCCTTCGATAATATTTGCCCCGGTTACACGACAAGCCAGTTTACGGATGTTTCTCACTGTTGCTACGAGCCAACGACTGGTGGTTGGGCATCTCGATACCATAACGTCGGGTACCGTAGTTTAGGGCATCCTCAATAGTGTTCCAAATCGTAGATGGGATTTATTTTTTTAGACCAAACGCAAATACATCGCTGCATCGGTGTTGTAAATTTTGTTTTATACCGGGTCTATTTTGCATCATTTTGAATCTGATATAAGTTTTGATCTATTCGTGGAGCAATTTGAAACAAGAAAAATACCGTTCCAAAACAATACAAGCTGCTTGGTGATACCAATTAATGAGTAAAATTTCAGCTTTTGAACCGAAAAGTGGCAGTGCTTGTTGCAAGTGATGTTGGTGCCGGACAGAAAGTTGTGTTCCTCTCCTTGGATGCTGTTAATTACCTCAAATTGCCCCGGTGCTAATGGTTCTATTCTTTTTCCAGCAGTTTTTTACAGCTACCGCATTTTTCGGAAAACGCTGACTAGTTCGAAATGAGGAATATCCCGGAATTGTGGATTTTACGACGAATTTCGGGCAAATGCAGATTTCGATTGCTCGGAGAGAAAAATAATGAAGTCTTCAAAGTGAACAAACGATTTATTGATGGGTTGGCAGAAACCTGTTGTATAGAAATTTTCGGCAGGTTTGCTAGGGATCTTGATACTCAAGCTTATCTTCTGAGGGAGAGGATACATTTTACTATGGCAGTTTGGATAAACTTGATACTTTTAAGATATTTAAGTTTTTTTTTAATTTTTGCTGAAATCAATTTTAAATATTATATTATTCAATTGCGTATTCTACAGCTTTTGTACAATTTAGCAATAGCACTTCTCGGCTGTTACGTGAATTGATCAGAGCTTATGTATGCTTCTAACTCTTTAAAAAGAGATAATCATTAAGTTTGCTCGCTCATTTTTAAGAAGAGAAGTGGCGGAACTTCAGAGAAGTCCATTGAATTGCCGAAACGTTTTTGGAAACTTGTTTGAACTTCGATAAAGTTTGCTGATCACCCATGGAATGCTATTGAAACAAGTGTACGGAAATAACCAGAACTTTGAGAAACAGATTTAGCTTCCTAGATGTTATCTGGACTTCAAGTTCGTACATCATTCATGAGAAAAAGCAGAATAAAGGGCGATACGGTCAAAATTTGGTCAATATCAACTTGACGTATTTCTTTCAATTTTGCATTTAAAAAACCTGAACAACCCTCATTTTGAAGGTGTGTGTGTGCAGAATGTTGCTCCTATTTTGATTTTGGAATTCACTCTTCAGTTGTCAAAATGCCGTCCAAGCAAGAAGAGCAGCGTATCAAAATTTTGCTCGCGCATCGCGAAAATCCGAGCTACTCGCACGCAAAGTTGGCAAAATCGCAAAAAACTGCCAAATCAACCGTTACAAATGTAATTAAAGTGTTTGGGGAACGTTTGTCGACAGCCAGGAAGTCTCGATCGGGGGGAAATCGAAAACCGGAAGCCGCTGAGACGACAAAGAGAGTTGCCGGTAGTCTCAAGCGAAACCCTAACCTATCTCTCCGAGATGCCGCAAATAAGCTGGGTGTATCGTCTACAACCGTGCATCGAGCCAAAAAACGAGCCGGACTATCGACTTACAAGAAGGTAGTGACTCCAAATCGCGATGATAAACAAAATACGACGGCCAAAGCGCGATCCCGGAGGCTGTACACGACGATGCTGACGAAGTTTGACTGCGTGGTAATGGACGACGAAACCTACGTCAAAGCCGACTACAAGCAGCTTCCGGGACAGGAGTTTTATACGGCAAAAGGAAGGGGAAAGGTAGCAGATATTTTCAAGCACACGAAACTGTCAAAGTTCGCAAAGAAATATCTGGTTTGGCAAGCCATCTGTACCTGTGGCTTGAAAAGCAGCATTTTCATAGCTTCCGGGACTGTCAACCAAGAAATTTACGTGAAAGAGTGTTTGAATAAACGTCTGCTGCCTTTCCTGAAGAAACACGGTTGTTCCGTACTGTTTTGGCCGGATTTGGCATCTTGCCATTACGGTAAAAAGGCCATGGAGTGGTACGCCGCCAACAACGTGCAGGTGGTTCCCAAGGACAAGAACCCTCCCAACACGCCAGAGCTCCGCCCAATTGAGAAATACTGGGCTATTGTCAAGCGGAACCTAAAGAAGACCAAAAAAACTGCTAAGGACGAGCAGCAGTTCAAGGCAAACTGGCTTTCTGCGGCGAAGAAGGTGGACAAGGTGGCTGTACAAAATCTGATGGCAGGGGTCAAGCGTAAGGCCCGGCAATTCGGATTTGGAAAAGCAGAAGCCTAACTGAATATTTTTCCTGAATTTTATACTAATTGAACTTGAAAAAGAAATTTAATTTGATTTTTTAAATAAACGATTTCACCGATTTACACGCGTTTTCCCTTGACCAAATTTTGACCGTATCACCCTTTATCACAAATATTTTAACAATTTACGAGAAATTGAAAAAAATCTGGGAAGTTGGTTGATGTAGTTGATGTAGTTACTCTCGTTTTGGTTCGGTACAAAAAATTATCGAGTAGTAAGAAGTTTAATTTTTTCTTAAAACTTAAGTATTCTGAGTTTCTGGGATGTTCCTTGAACTATTGGAAAGTTTCTAGAGCTTCTGGGAAGATTTCTGAACTTCTAGGAAGCTCCCATAACTTATGGAAAAATGTTTGGAATGCTTCCTAAACTTTTAAGAATGCTCCAAAAATCTTTCCAGTTTGCTAAATTTTTGGGACATTTTCTGAATTCCTGAATTTCTGGTGTCTTCAAGGACGTAATCGTATTCGTTTTGACTTTTGTTTATCCCCTGCCAAATGACAAATCAGCATTATCAAATATCGTTTAGGGTAAATGCATGCATTCACACACTAACCTTCAGCCATACGAAAGACTACTGGCAGTAAAAAATATTTATTCAAAGTTTGTGAAAAATCTGTTATCTCTAAAAAAAACTTCTGATCTCTGATGTTGTATACTTGACAGGATGGCAGGGGTTGGTGGGTTTAACAAAAAAAAAAGCAACACCGGTGCGGGGAAGGCAAAGTTTCAATTTTGTATATTTAAGCTGGTTCTATTCAAGTTTTGCTGATGCAAATCAAGTATAATGTGGTTCCAAAAATAGACCACCGCTGAAGATGCCCTTAAAGACAGGAGGAGTTGGTGGGCCGGTTGCATTTGAGCTAAAAGGAATTTTAGTAATTTCCATTTAATTCCAACTACCTTTACTGCTTACCTTGACAGATACGCGTATTTTCTCTGCAATGTGCAGAATTCTTCAGTGTCACGACACAATACTGAAGAAGTCTGCAAATTGTAGACGGAATACGCGTATCAAGATAAGCAATAAAGGTAGTTGGAATTAAATGGAATTTACTAATTTTGCTTCTCATTTTCTATATTGAAAACTAGAAAATAAGAAGGACGATTAGTAAATTCCATTTAATTCCAACCACCTTTATTGCTTATATTGATACGCAGACTTCTTCAGTGTTATTCCAGGGTGGCCACACAGTCTTAACTTTAAAATTCCCGCATTTTTCTCGAATTTTCACCGCATTTTTGCCTAATTTTCACGACTGGGAAAATGAATCAATATAATTTGCACTAATTGATATTTTTGAAGTTTTCGAGGAAATAGTTCAATCTGAAATTCTGACTTATTTCATCTTGGCAAAATGGCGAGGAGCAGCCGCAAATCGGGCTTCTTGCGTAACCTGGTTTCGTCTCTCATTTTGCAAACGAGAACAAAAATCGCTCTATATAAGTCACTGATCTTTCACATGGAAGCATTCCAGGTTTTCGACTACAAAATGATACACGTGCAAGTATTTCTTGATTCAAACGCCGTTGAGAGTTTGTAGACTCTAAGTTACCAAAAATCTTTTCAGTTAGGTTCACCACCAGACACTTTTCATTTATTGAAAATCCTCGTTCCATCGTTGCATTTTCGTGAGACAGGATGAGCACCTTTTCAACAAATGTTGTCAAATTTGGCAGCTTCTTCTTGGAATGACCAATCAGTTCTTTCAATTTGTGAGCAACTGCAGCGCTGAGATAGTCTTTATCTACACAGCTCCAGACGTTTTTGGGCTATGTCCTTGATGCGAATTTTAACATCAGGGTTAATAGAGATGATGTAACGCGTGAAGGATATACGGGATATTTGAGGTGTGAAATTTTCAAGGATCGTTTGCTCCTTCGGCTTCCGTTCCTTCAGCTTTCTTTTATCCTGCTTCCTGACTTCGTCCACAAATCTTCTCAAATGAGGCAGCATTTATAGCGCTCTTCTAGAAACTTTTCCACCCAACGAACTTCGTGCAAACACGTGCCGGAAGAATTTTAGTGGCAAAACGATTTTATATCATTTTAAGGTAGGTAATTCTAAAGATCAAATTTATTGTCATGCATCAATTGGTCGACATTTTATATTTCCTGAGAAATTTGCGAAAATATTTATAAAAATAAATTGACGATTTATCATGACTAATAGCTCCATTTCTTAAACTAAGACCACAATAGAGTAAAAAAAGCTCCTGCTAGCCGACTGTGATCTTAATTTTTCAAATTGAAATTTTATTCGCTAAACAACGTCGATTCAAATGTATGCAGATTTACCCATTTCGCAAATTTATCTGGATCTAGTTTATTTAACAGGGGTTGAAAAATGCTGCACGACTCATTTTTTGAAAAGCATTTGATTAACAAAATCACCAAAAAGCCAACAATATTGATTATCGGCTTCGCAAAGTGTTACGCACATCTGAGCCTACAGAAAAACGGACTAATAAAAAAAAGTGTGATGCATTATGTGTCTTTGTTATTGCTGTATGGTGACTGGCACAAAAGGTTTCTGTCCACTGTTGTGACAAATATTCCTCTATTATACATGTGGATTGAGACTTTTTGGTATTTCAAAAATGACAGCAGTATTCCTACCCCTAAAATTTCAATAATGCATACAATAGTGACGCTTCAGTCAAAAGTATCACCTGAATGTCGGTATCGTGTTTGAAAGAAATTTCCCAAACTCATGTTAAATTCCATTTACTGAAACGGAAAAGTAAAGAATCGAAACGAAATTCCTGCAGCAGTATCCACCTGAAAAGAACAACAAATTAAATTGGAATTTGTAAGGTTTCCACGCAAACTAATGGGAGCTGTCACTTTTACTTTCGGAAAAATGGATTGGATTGGATTGGATGTCTTTATTAAGGAGACTTTCAGCCGGAGGCTGGTTCGTCTCTTCTTTCGGAAAAATGTTCCGCTCGATTATTCCGTAACTAACATTCCATGCAGATCAATTGCCAAAATTCAGCTTGGTAATATTGAACAAAATTCCGTAACATCTCTACTTTTTTAGTCGGTACTGGCCTTAAGTAGTTCTAGTTAAGTAAAATAAAAACTACAGAGCGATTTTCCCGAGTCTGTGGCCACCCTGATATTCTTAGCGAACGGTTGAAAGGATGAAATTATTGCATTCTTCAGTCACACATTGGTCCAATTCAACTTATTCAACAGGGACTCATGGACAGAGCTGGTAAATCTCACTTCCATCAAGCGACAATGAAAAAACAGCCTATCTCACTATCGCGCGAAGAAGCGAATCATCATGAGCTATCATATCTTTTTCAAACCATCATGCAGTTGCGAGATTTTTTGTCATACGATTTTATTTACTAAATTCCTAACTTGTCTACATGAAATTAATCAAGTTATGATATGATCGATAGAGTGGAAATTTCATTTGAAGTGTAGCCTTCGAACAATAGATCATTGCACGATGGTGTCATCAATGACAGTTCAGGGAGCTTGTTTACGTGGACTTAGAATATTTTCGGTTAGATCGGCTTAAGATGTTGTGCTCTAAATTAATTACGATTGAAGTAAAATTGTTGAAAAACAGACAACAGTGCTTATTTTTACATCAAGTTCTGGATCTAATAGTACAGAATCCGAAAAAAACGCCAATGAAAAATTTCGCTGGAGTAGTTCAAATTCGAACATTTTGTAAACAAGCTACCTGAGCGGGTTAAAAATTGAGGTTAGTACATTCCATGCAATGATCTATTACATATATCAATAGATGTATTTGTAATAGCGATGACGAAAAATTCGAAGAGATTAGAAGAAAATCTCCAACATTGTCGATTCCCAGAAATATTTCGGTAAAAATCATAGGAATCATTTAATTGAAAATGACTTTTGCCCGCCCTGCTCAAGCAAGACAATTATTAATGTGATTTTGCATTTGCATTGTATTACTTACACCCCCTTAACTCCAGCTAGCGGTTGCTCTTTTTGCGCCACATCTTGAAAAAGTTGACCCTCCATCGGTTTGGATGTGTTTTTCGTATTTTTAACGTTCTCTTTTGCCGTCGTGTTCACCACCTGTTCGGAAGCGGAAATAATCATATTCTCTTTCGAAGAATCGACAATGCCTTCGGTGGTGACATCGATGTCGAGCGTCACAGGTGATGTAGAAGTTTCAGCGATGCTGTCGTCTTTCACAGTAGTTTCTATCGTTTCTGCATTGATTGTTATATTTGAAACTTTATTCACTCCTTTTGTGGATTCCTTCAATGACACATTGCCAAGTAAGGTTTCATTTGTTTCTAGGATTGCAATAGTTGATAATTTTTCAATGTCGATCGTACTCCCATTGACGGTGTTCATCGTTATTTTACTTTTGTTTTGCTGGACGGATGCTTCTGTTACATCCGTGTTAATAATATCCAATGTAACATTTAAAAACGTTGGTTTACTAGTGGTTTTTATTTGAACGAATTTGGCACTTTCTGTTGTTGGTATTGCAGTTGGGGAAGTTGTTGTTGCGGTTGTAGTTGATAGCGGAGAAATTGTTGTTTTCGGATTTCTCATTTCCGGTTTGACTGTTGTGGTTTTTTGTGTTGGTCTAAAATGGGGCTCAGTAATAATATCATTACTTTTTTCACGAGCGTATTCGTGGTATGGAGAATGTAAAAGTTTCACTTTCTTTCCGGCGTTCATACGTGAATACTTTTCGGCTGTTCGATGTATGTCATCCATGTCAATATCATTATTATCTATCTCTGCTTTCAATACAGATATGTGTCTGACATCACCATACATCCTACGCATTAGGCCCTGGTTTTCGTGCACGAATCGCCGAACTGCATGCCATGGGTATGCCGATCCTGGTAGATTACAGTAAGCCTGAACGCTGAGATCACAGGGAATGGTTTGAAGCAGGTGCGCAGCTCGTCCTTTCCGTGATGCGTTTGGATCGCACGAGGTAGCAGAATCGTATCCGAACCCATTCGTTGTCAGAACTGGAATCAGCGTCACAAGGATGAGTGGGTGAAAAATGCCCTACGGGTGGAATGAAAAGAATATGTTAGTACTTTGATTGCGGTGCGTTTTCAATGTTTATATTATGGGATTATCAGAATTAAATTGTTGACTTTCCTAGAAACTACTCTCATTGGCGAATGTTTTTTTTCTGTTCATTAGTGGCACTTTACAACAGAACCCTACAACACAACAGAACAAACGAAAATCAGAGCAACATGCGACGGTTAGTGCAGGTAACTGTACAATCTAATCGAATGGGTCTTCGAGATACTTGGGGGTCATGATCGACGATAAGGTCTTCTTTGCCAGCATTCATGTTTTACGAATTTATCAATTTTTCAAGCACGCGCTTGGCACGGCAATTATTAATAAATATAAGTTCGATGAGCAAAGCCGATGGTACATGGTTGAAGTAGAAATGAGAAGAAAACGATTTCTTGAGTCTAAGAAATGTGTAACAGTTAAGACCTATTAAGTGTCATTATATCAAAAAACCTTATTTGATATTATATTTAGGATATATTTAAATAAACTTTAAGTTACATTACAAGATATTCACTCTATTCAATCAATTATCCCTAGATAAGTTTGTTGTTACATGTTGATTAGTTTACACACTTACACAATAACCCATACCTACATTAGCATAAATTAAGCAGCTTTATAGGTTAAAAATTCATAACCATTAGAACTATCATGAAATACTACTTATAAGCCGTGGTTAGCGTGCTCATTTTGTCCCTAATAAACCATAATAATTAAAACGCGTATTTATCGAAAGCAATTGCATCAGTGCCGAATACTGCAGAAACCTCTAATTCAAAACAAATATTGTTGAAAACTATTTTCAAATTCCGTGAAACAAGTTTAGTGTGCCATGACATTCTAACAATTTCATCCACTGACGAACAAGATTTATTTTCCGATTCTTTGAAACAAAGCGCAGTGACGAAATCGGTTAAGTATAAACTGAAGTGAAATCAAGTAATGCCTTGTTCAGACTACGGAGTTGTAACATGATACAAGACTACCTTGATGTCGTTTTTCGTGTTGATAATTTTTATAACACCCTTGTATTATGTAACTTACAACTCTGTAGTCTGAACAAGGCATAAGGCTAATCCGGTAGCTTACTAGAGAAGCGAATATCTCGACATCCTCAATGCATCGATTGGTCAAAGATGACATAAAAGCATCACTTAAGGCTAGGGTGACGTGCCATTTGCTAACAGGGCAAATCAAAACACTGTGCCTGGAGCGTTCGAAACGATTGCTGAGTCAGTTGAAAAAATAGCAACCGATCATCGTGTTCTCAGATTTTTCGATTGATCCGGTATCCATTTCATAGGTTTATTTCATTCCTGAAGACAGCGGATGTTCCAGATAATTAAAAAAAAATAAGTTTACCATCAAGCTCTTTAAAAAGCTTCCATCACCAAGACGCAGGGCCGCAATGTCAGATTATGACGGTGCACACTTAGATCCATAATTTTAGCTCGGTAATATTTTTTACTGATTTTTTTTCTGAAAAAAAATGAATTTTGACTGCGAGGGCGGATTTTTGTTCAATATTTGCTGATTTCTGTAATTATTATCACCGACAAACCGACATGAATCTCAATCTTCACTATTGATCAAGAATCCATAACGACCGATTCAAATGAACAGCGATCCCATCTGTCAAAACCTATAGAAGTATTTTATCTAGATCAAATAAATGTGTTCATAATAGTTCAGACATGAACCTTATGATCAAGTTCACAAGCGTGTTAGTGAATTCAATAAACGTTATCAGCGAACACGAAGATAGATGTCAGTAATATAATTTGAACAGAAATATTAAGACATTTTCTATTGTCATTCATGTCGGTTTGGCGGTGTTATTATTACCGATATTTCTGTAAAATATAATAAAATACAGATGTCAATAATATAAATAACTTAATACCCTCGGTTTCAGAAAGAAACAACGCGATACTATTCGTACACGCAAAGATAAGATTACCGAAAATACGGTTTTCATTTTACCGAAAATTAGGTTTTGGTAGCAAAACCTAAAGTATCGGTATAATGTACCGAAACAAAACTTTTGATTTTACTTAATGTTTCAGTAAAGTTGATTTACAGATTTTATCGTTATATTTTACTTAAATTTGGTTAAAAATGCTCTCATTGAGCTGCTATTACTTTCGGTAAAAAATACCGTACAAAAATAAGTAATTTTTAATGTTTTTTTCCGGTTTTCCAGCAATAACGAAATTTCGGTAATCCATGTTTACTGATAATTTCAGTATGTGCACTTTTGTGGGATTTTCGGTATTGTTTACCGAATTTTTCGTTTTCTTGTCTTAGCGTGTAAACTCAGTAGTTCTGTGAAGCGAACCTTCAACAAAAAATACGGTTTATATAGCTCGGTAAACCGTATTTTTTTTTTGCTGGATGTTCGTCAATATACACACTTAGATTTTTTTACAGAAATCTGTAAAGTTTTACCGAATTCTCAACAGCTGAACGTTCGGTAATCCGATTTTACAGATTTCGGTAAATTTTACCGAAATCCAGTATCGTTCACAGATATCTGTGAATTTCACTGTCAGTATCCTGACATTCCATGTTGTCATTTTTATAAAGTTGATTTATTGAGTGAACGCTGCTGACTAAACGTTTGGTCTTCGCTGAGTACAAAGTTATACACATTGTGAAATTGATGCAATTTAAAACTCGCTGATTGAAGTACATAACAGCATTGCTGAATTGTTTTGTATGTTAACTTAAGATTTATTTTTATTTACATTTTTGAAACTGCAGAAAAATTGCTGACGCGATTTTTTGTTGTTGTCGGCCTGTTCCGGGTTAATTGGGTGGATTGAGTATTTGAGATTTAAGCTGCAGCTGAGATTTTGAATACATTTTAATTTTAATTTTCTGAATATTTTGACGGAATTAATTGGAGTGAATAACAATTTAACTCAAAACAAGTGTCTAGCCAGTGCACTTATTTTTTACTATCGTGGTTCGGTTTTTTCGCACTAATTTTGATGGATTTGATGGAAGTAAATTATAGAAAAACTTTAGTAATAATAGCAAGGTTATCGGTAATTCAATATATTGGTGTGGCAACATGTTAAGCTTTTTAATGGATTGCTCAGTTAATTTTGAAGTTCAGTTCGCTAATTCTTGGCATATCGCTAAGGGCCTGTTCATAAACCACGTAGACTCATTTTTGAAAAAAAAAACTCAAATTACAGCGAATTGTCCGGAGAAGCCTGATACACCCAAGGCAGAAAAGGACGTGCAATGTGTGCAGTTCTCGCAGTGGGCGACGTGGATCAAGGCGAGTGGTATTTCGATTCTGGTGCCACTACACACATGGCCAGGCCCGGATTGAATTTTCAAGCGAAGCAGGAGGTCTCATGTCAGGTCGGTACGGCAAACAATAGTTGCATGATGGCCAAGGTCAAGGTGCTGTAAGTTCCAGAGCTGGCGGCAAACCTATTGTTAGTAAGCAAAACCTGCAGCAAAGGCTTCACGACGGTGTTCAGAGCGGAAGACTGTAAGGTGTAAGGTGCTTACAGAAGACGGAGAAGTATTCGCGTCTGGCACGGCTGAAAGCGGCTTATACCGATTGAACCGGCAAGTGCAGAAGCCATACGCATGGATCAGGCGTTCGAGGCGTATGAAGACTTCAAAGCGATGGCGGAGCGGCAATCCGGGTGCAAGTTGAAGATTTTACGCAGCGACAACGGCCGGAAATATGTGAACGGTCGATTCAAGGCAAGCCTGAAGCGGGACGAAATAAGACATTATAAATCCTGTCCGTACACGCCTAAGCAACATGGCGTTGCGGAGCGCATGAATCGGACGATTCTCGAGAAAGTGAGGTGCATGCTGAACGATGCTTGCTGAAGAAGTTCTGGGCGGAAGCAGTGAACACAGCGGCATATCTGATCAACTGTAGTCCAACGCGGTCCTTGGATGGTAAGACGCCGGAGGACGCGTGGTCAGGAAAAAAAACCCTACGTCGGTCACCTGAAGATTTTTGGATCCATGGCAATGGTGCACGTGGCTAAGCAGAAGAGGAAGAAGCTTGATCCAAAATCGACGAAATGTGTTTTCGTTGGTTATGCTGAGTACACGAAAGGCTACAGATTGTACAAC
Source organism: Aedes japonicus (assembly GCA_034211315.2). Taxonomy (NCBI): domain Eukaryota; kingdom Metazoa; phylum Arthropoda; class Insecta; order Diptera; family Culicidae; genus Aedes; species Aedes japonicus. The sequence continues at coordinate 101,424 of JASCZW010005793.1, read as the reverse complement.
CCGGCAACGAGCAACGAAATCATCATCAGTCGTGACGTTAAGATCGTTAATGAGGGACGAAGCGGTGAGTGACACCTGAGCGATCAAAGCCAGTGGAGTTCTTGGAGATCGTATTTTCGGATACGGCAATCAACGAAGCGTGAGGTGATTTGCCGTCTGCAGAACAACACGAAGGTGAGGCGACTGGCAGTCAACTAAATGCAAGACACATTGACGATGAAGTGGCGGTAGCAACTGCCGAATCCATTGTAAACGTGAGCAGCAATTTGCAAAGCATTTTTGAAGTTGCGGACGAGGAAATTCCGCTTACGTATACTGGCCAAAATGTTTCCCAAAAGTCGATGACGAGCAGCAGACGATATGCTGCGGCCCCAGTTGTCGAGAAAATGAGCAATCCAACAACGTACAACGAGGCGTTGAGTAGACCAGACCGAGAACTGTGGATGATGGCTATGCAAGAGGAAATCACAGCACTGAAGACCAACGAAACGTTAACGCTTGAAGACTTGCCCGTATGCGGGAAGGCGATCAAAAACAAGTGAGTCTTCAAAACGAAACGTGGACTCGACAGAAAGATTGAACGGTACAAGGCCCGCTTAGTCGTCAAGGGATGTTCGCAACGGCAGGGCATCGACTACGACGAGGTTTATTCACCGGTGGTCCGGTACTCGACGATAAGATTCCTGATGGCGTTGACGACGAAGTTGGACCTTGAGGTGGACAAATGGACGCTGTAACGGCTTTCCTGCAAGAAAAGCTCAATGACGAAGTAATCTATATGAAGCAGCTGGAAGGATTTGCGAAGGACACGACGAAGGTATGCCGGCTTCAGAGGGCGCTGTACGGCCTGAAGCAATCCAGCCGTGTCTGGAATCATCAGCTGAATGAGGCGTTACGCGAGCTCGGGCTGGAACAGTCGAAGCCCTGTCTATACTACAAGAGCGATGGAGGCAGAATGTTGCTCGTTACCATCTATGTGGACGACTTTCTGATCTTCACAAACAATGCAAAACTGAAGAAACGGTTAAAGAAGTTCTTGTGCACGCGGTTTCTGATGAAGGATCTGGGTCAAGCGAAGTTTAACCTGGGACTTAAGATCAGCAGAGACCGAGAGCGTGGTGATTTGTCCCTCGACCAACAAAGCTACATCGAAGACGTGCTGGCCAGGTTCAACATGACGAGCAGTCATCCAGTATCAACACCGTTTGCGGCCAGCGAGCGGCTGGATAAATCAATGTCACCACGGATCTCGGAAGAAGCAGAGCAGATGAAGAACGTTCCGTACAAGGAAGCTGTCGGATGTTTGCAGTACATCGCACAGGCAACGCGTCCCGATATATGCTACGCTGTAAATGCTGTAAGCCAATTCAGCAGCAATCCAGGACGGAAGCATTGGGATTTTTCGATACTTGAAGGGCACGGCAGGCAATCGGCTCCGGTACAGCAAGCAAGGCAATGAGGAAATCGTTGGCTACACCGATTGAGAAGGAGATGTAGACACACGGCGATCAACGAAGGGCTACGTGTTCGTGTTCCAGGGTGGTGCCATTTCCTGGAACGTAAAGAACCACCCGACGATGGCCTTATCATCCTGCGAGGCGGAGTATATGGCGTTGTCCAGGACGATCCAGGAAGCACTATGATGAAGCAAATCTTCGGTGAGATGGCTATGCCGATCTTGTGCGACGACCAATCGGCCATTTGCATCGCCAAGAACGGACCATTTTGTCCACGACGCAATTGATAACGGATCGGTTGTGGTGAACTACGTAAACACCAAAAATCAAGCTGCTGATGGATTCACCAAGCCACTAGTTTAAGCCGGAATTGTGAACCAGAAGCAGTTTCTAGGGATCGAGGATTAGGGAGGAGTGTTGGCGATCAAGTAATCCACGATCCATTAGAGTGATCAAGCTCTCTGCATAGCAACCTAAGTTTGTTAGAATAAATAAATGTTCATTCAATTACTATCACTCAACCCAACAAGACGTGCTTTGTTATAGTGTCCGCTAAAGCTCGCCTTTCGAGGTAACCAAACGGAGGGGAGTGAAGTTTGCAAGTTAGTCGAACGAAACCACCATCACGCTTCAAACCCCGGTGTTTAGGTTCCGAGAGTGCGGTCCCCGTACGTCGCCAATTATCGTACGTAGGACCGAACCCAAACCGACAATTAGTAGTTCGTTATTAGTCCGGTTATACTGGACGCTCTCGACGGTTGCAAATCGGAAGCCTTCCGTCCAGCCACCACTCACTACAGTCACTTTGAATTTTTGCTAGCCATCTAGGATTTCAAAATCATGATAGATAATTGTTTTAACGTTGGACGTTGGATTTGGGTAAGATCGTTTTTATGTATTTATTATATAGGAACGATCTCACCCTACTTTTTTCTAAGGTTTAGATCACTGTTAGATTCTTGTTAGATCAATAAAGAGCTCATTGATATCACATAAATTATACGTAAATTTTATCACACAAAGATAACACCTTATGTATGCAAGATAACGGATACTTTTTGAACCATTCATACATTATTGTATCCCTTGTCTTCATAGTACTACCCGGTGTATGCACTTGCATTTTCTGTGTCGACAGGTCTATGCACATGACAAACAACCGGAAATTTTGTCGATGATGAGCTTAGCACAAACAAATTTGTTAAGACGTTTTTATGAAAATTGAAACAATTGCAGTACACGATCCTGAATTTTCAAGCGTGTAGAGCAACGATGGAGTCTCAGAAAACAAATTTAATGAATTGATAATTTTTAGAGCAATTATATTTCGGAAGTGGTTAGATTTTGATCACATGTGGTTGTAAATAAGAACGTTGAAACAAATAAATGCATTGTCAACTTTTTATCACAACTATCAGAAGGCTTTAGTATCGTTAAAATTAGCATATAATGAACCAAAGCGAACAAACCAAATTCCACAATCCCATCGTTGTTAGAGTAATGCGAATATAACTTTCACTATGCTCATGTTTTGAAATGCTTGAGAATCGTTAAGCAATTGTTTTTCATATTTGGTTTTAAACATGGAATATTTAGCAACGACCGCATTTCTTCATGAATTATATGACTTGTCGATTAACTTTAAGTTTCATACCAAACATATACAACAGCTCAAACTCAGTAGGTTTCATGTACATAGTTTTAGCGTCATCACAGAATGAACCCTGCAATTTCTACTGCATTGTTTCTAATCACTATTATTTAAAAAAAAATGTTTCAAACAGCCAAATTCATCACAAATTCAAAGGATTGGAAAATGTATGCTATAACTAACGCCAGAGTGTTTAACTCTGTTAGATGGGCGAATTACCAATGATAATTTTGTTAAGTGGTTATCTACGGGTGTTGATTATGACAGTTACTTTACATCGATATACTTTTTTAGTTTTCAAATGGTATTTATTTGGAAACTTTTAAAATATAAATCAAATTTGAGACATTACAAATGACATCTGAACGTAAATTCAGGTACAGAAATCCTATGTAAATAAATCTATCAACACCTTATTACTTCAACATTACTTTCTGCTCAACTTAATTTACCGATCGTATTGAATACTTAAACAATGACCAAAAGAAGCAGATGGTTTCAAGTTATTTCTGAAAGTTTTTCAGTCAATCAGTGGTTTTAAAAACATCACAGCACTTTTATCTTTGCTAACTATAGTTATTTGTCCATTTGTTTATGTGTTAAATCACTAAAATCGTCACTCACCAATTCAACTCGTTTTTGTTGGTTCATATCCTTGGTCATTAATCACAATCATAGAATAAAAAAGTGTATCTGCTTTCCCCAAAATGTGCACATTTCAGGCTTTGTTACTCAAACTCTTTCCAACACTAGTAGACACGAAGTTAAGAATTCTAGACCGGCAATTCTAGACGCGAAATATCACTGACATTGTTTGTGGCAAAATTAAAAACTACTGCAACTTCCATTCGAGACAGTTGATTATGAAGATGCACACTTTCGACTTTCTCCTTTTCATTTCATTTCGTATTTTAAACATCTCACATAATCTTGCTTTCTATTCACACCTTTGCAGCGCAAACGTTGCTCAATATACTGCTCGGACCAGCGTTTTCATATTGCACGAACTAACACAATGGATGTAAAAACACGTGCATAAATGTTGCAGTAAGTTAAACAAAGTCTCACTTAAACTATTTCTTCTATTTTTGCTAAACTGTTTGCGAAAATTTTGTATTTAATATGAAACTACGCTGACACTGTATCGCGATGTTCTAAACAGTTAAGCTGTAAACATTTTGCTAATTTAACTTGTATTGACAGCAAATGGTAGCACTTCGATACAGTCGTCTTGAACGTTCAAAATTAACTGTTGTACAAGACATGATGCTGGTACTGGCGACTTGAAACCATGAGAGACGGGAGAAAAGACGATATACTGGAGAAGTTTATTTAGTAGGTCAGTAGTAGCGCTCTCGCTTTGCCGTCAATCCGTCGAGTTGATCGCTGCTCGTTGCACTTTGCGAACGTAATCGTTGTTTGGCGTGCGTGTTCATATGATATGGTTGAAAAGTGAAAACACCTGAATAATCTATCAAATATTTACAAGAGAAATTTTCTCTTACGTACTCACACATAACTTTTTTTTTTTTTGGAAAATATTCGTGGTGTTCAGAAGTGTGCTCATGTGTTCGTTTGGTATAAAAATAAACTCAATTTCTTTTAATTTAATGCTTAAAACGGATAAAAATAGTTTTTTCTTTATTTTTAGGACTGGACAGTTAAGCATTGCACATTTTTATTGCCGAGGATCAAATGACCATACTAGTGAAGCTTTGAACACGCACAATAGAGGGATGAGGCGTGATATAAAGAAGTTTTTTTTTCCATAAATTAATGGAAAACAAAAATGTCCGTCGATGTAAAACTATAAACGCATAGCAGCACCCTAAATCAGCAATATGTGAACGACATACAAGGGTGGGAAAAGTCTGCGTCTTCCCATACAGAATGAATGATAGGTTTCCCGACAACAACGGTTTCTTTATGGAAACAATAAACGCCCTATAAATAGTTGCACATTGTAGACGAAATACGCGTATCTGCAAAGATAAGCAATAAAGGTAGTTGGAATTAATTGGAAAATACTAATCTTTCTTCTCATTTCTAGTTATAAAACTAATGATGTACCTGACACCACTCAGCAGTGCGAGACTCAGGCCTAGTCAAATGGTGGACCATAATAAAGCGTTAGGGATTCAAATTAATTAAAGGATTTAAGGACTTAAGGAGTTAAGGATTTAAATTAAATAAACACTAAGCGGCTTAGTTTATTCTGATGCTTTTTTTTAGTTTACACTGGTGTTTAACGTCTGGCTAGGATAATATCTCGCGGAAAGATGGAGGTCTAGATAATGCAGCTGACGACGAACGTGATGTATGACGGTTGGCGATGGCTGGAATTCCGGGGTGAGGTTCCGTCAAGATGACAGGCGGTTCCTTCAACCATAATATGTAAACGACAGCACTGCCGCCCTTCGTCGAACAGAGCAGATAATCTCTTATTGAAAATTAAAGCTCACGACCAAAGTACATTGAAGATGCCCAGACCATAGCGTGCGATGGCGGGTCTCCACCTCACGAATCAAGCGCGGCTTATTGGAAAACCAGAAACCAGATCCCTCTTAGAATAATACATTCTATTGCATCTAAATGTTCGTTCAACCTTTACGTTCATCCTTCTATTCTTTGCACGACAATATGCTTTAGCCAGAGCTGGTAAATCTCACGGCCATCATGTGACGATGAAAAAGCAGGCCTTCTCACTATCACGAGAAGAAACGAACTATCACGAGCGCTAATAATACATCACACCATCATTCGATACCTGGAGATATTTTCTCATACGATTTAGATTCAGCAATATCTTAATGATTTTACATAAAATTTGCCAAGCAATTAGAAGTAAGTTCATCGACAAGACGCCGAAACTGCGTTTGCAGTTTTGTGATAAATCTCACAATCATTCCAACAAACGTGCTTGATAGAAGCGATGACCAGAAACACGATCGCTGTCATGACGAATAAATCGATGGAATTGTGACGAAAATATTGCCATCAACGTTATTCACGCCTCACTGAGATTTGCAGACAGAACTTTTGGCCACTTGCACAGCCTGGCTTTAGCACATATCTAATTGACACGCTCGCCTGTTTCAAAGTGGGCGTTGGTCGCCCCTTCAATCCTTCAACTTGTCATCTATTTTTCTTGATACAGCATGCTGTGACTTTACAAACCATGTTTAGCTGTTATTGCTTGCAGCCCAGTGGTTTTTTATCCGCTATAGGAATGTAGCCGATTTGAATCTTCTATTCGTATAATATGGTTGACAAGTGAATTTTGATTTTTTGTAAGAACGGTTACAAATAAAACTACGGGGGCATAGCGCACCAGCCACCTCATATAGGTTTTATTGTTACTGTTATTGTTATTGTTAGGTGCATAAACCATGACTTCAACTAAGGTGTATCCGGGGACTACTCCCCGCGCGGATCTATGCAACCTATCAATCTTTTCCGGTACATTTATTCATCTTTATGCCAAACTGAAGTATTAGTGCTTAAAAAGTTTTGAGAAAACCCGTGTGTAAAACGGCTAGTCTGTAGTCATATGTTTTGCACTCAATTGGCCATAATAATATGAAAACTCCATACCGAATTCTTCAAATTATTATAAACTTTTCAGAATGGGACCGATTAGAATGTCCACATATATACCGTTTGTATTTTTAGTTTCAGAAACATTCCACAAACCCATGCTGGAGGTGGCTAGGTCCGATTCCAGGTCTGGTCTAGGAGTTTTTCGTTAAGGAAAATTACTCGGCTCCCTGGACATATAGGGTCATGCATCTACTACGGTATTCCAGGCACCAATCATACTAACGGCAAAAAATAGTCACCTGCGCACACTGAAGGACTCTCAATTCGACATAACTAGCACTGGTAAGTGCATTTATAGAACTTTACCTAAAGGATGGATGAGGTTCGAGCAATAAGCTAGTTGTGAAAGCAATTAGCTTGAAATGCTATAGAAAGAGAACATTTTCACTAGAGTACATTTTTCTGTTCTGTTCTGTGGACATCCTGCAAATAGAGATAAGAAAAATTGGGCCGCCCTCCAATTGGTGGCTCTTCAGTAACTGATGTTGAAGCTACTGGTTCCTATGCTCATTAATTTGGTTCCAACAGGGGAATACTTGGTCTTATACCCAATGCTTTCCTCATTTCCAATCCGTTCAACTACTATTAATATGTTGTGTTATAGTAGGCGGAATATTACAATTTGAGATGATTCTAAGCAGTCGGTTTTCCAAAATTTGGCAGATCGACAGGTTATCGGTGGGTAAGTGATCACCAAGTACTCCATAGCAAGATGCTAGGAAGCGTAGGACCGGAAGATTTAATGAGCAACTTTCCCACCAACCACCCGTATAGGTATTGATTATAAAATAAAATGAGTCGTTGGGAGTGACACAGCTTACCATTGTTATTCTCCTGGGATAGGACATTCCCAGGCTATCAACGTCAAGAACAACATAGTATGGACTAAATAATAGAGAAGAAAAGTAGGCGCCCTGTCCCGAAATTGACTTACGACCCCTGTCACTTATCTAATAACAGTTCAACGGTTCATGTTGACAATGCATCAAATACAATTGCAAAACAATATGCCAAAAAGGCGTAAAAAGTCCGGTAACCCAACATTTGTAGCCTAGTTCGAAACAACTGAAATCATTCTATTGTAACTAATAACTTCATGGGAAATAAGAAACTTATGTGTTAGTTCTTCAGTTGGTAATAATAGACCTACACCAGAAGTGTTTGGAGCCTCGGATAGCGTAGTCGGTAAGCGCACGGTCTAACAAGCCAGAGGCGGCGGATTCGATTCCCGACCGGTCTAGGAATATTTCGGGTTGGAAAATTTCTCGACTTCCCCGGGGATAGAATATAATTGTGCCGGCCACGCAATACACAAATTTATGCAGTGGGGTTGGCATAGAATGCTCTCAATTAATAACTGTGGAAGTGCTATTAGAACTCTAAGTTGAAAAGCAGGTAAAAGCTCGTATGAAGAGCGTCAAAGTCACGAAGAAGAAGTAGAAGCGTCTATACTCTGTTGGTATGGTGCTCTTCAAATGATTTCTTGTAAAAAAATTAACGTTTCATTTCAGTCGGAGACTGAGTAAAATTGTATTACTATCTCTATTTCTTACCCAGAAATGTCCTCAATTTATAAAACAGTGGATCAACTCAGCATTGTAGTTGATCCGTTTTTTAACGAAAATTGAGCCAGATTTCCGTGAGGAAAAATGGACGATCAGTTTGTCACGTTTCTGGGGCAACAATAGAAAAGTGTCTAACACATTTGTAAACAAAACGTTATAAATTCTTGTCTCACAAAATATCGATCGCCCACGCAAATCAATGACTTCATTGTGAAGAGAAAAGCTTCCACTACTCGAATATTCTGTTGGTGTGCATGAGTGTGCGTTTTGTTCTATTTTTTGCTCCAGATTCTATTTTTGATTTCTGAAAATCACAGTCATTTTTAACGACTGCAATGAGTTTTTTAGATACCTTTGACATACATACTTCCAACCCGCAATGCAGGACTTCCACATCTCTTTCCACATTTCTGAAAAAGTACTACGTCAAAAAATAAACAAGTGTTCAGAGTAAAAGATAAATGGAGGCAGCAATCTTGAACCTTGTTGCGAAAGCTTTCAAACTCCGGGCATATGACACTCTGCAGCAAGTGTCATCACCCTCTGTAAACAAAAGAAATACCATTGCCCAGTCTTCGGATTTTATTCTCGCACATTTCTGACTATACAGAAGGGATGACGGTTAGGTTAGAAGGGATGACGTTTTTTAGGGGATGCATTTGGAATTGAACATGGGAATGAATCTTTGTGGTCTCATATGGACTTTATGATTGGGAATTTTTACCAGAATTCGTTTTTCGCTGTTCAATCGGCTGTGGTGACCATTAGCCGACGACGAGACTCATCAAGACAACTATAATAGCAATGTGAAGAAAATGTCGACTGCATATAACAGAGATCGCGAGAACACTTTTATCATAGCAGCATACAGTTATCTTCCTTGGGTCTTAGTGTATTTTAAAAGATTATCTGGCGATGAAGTGGGTCAAATTATGATTATCAAAAAATCCGCATAATGAACTGTTGATGAAGGATGCATCATGATCCGTAACTCGCGCAACTCGCTAGCGAACCCAATATTCGTAAGGTGATCCAATCTGGACGCCTTCGCTGGGCAGAAGATGTTGCGAGAATGCCGGACAATTACCCTGTAAAAATAGTGTTGAATGGGAATCTGGTTGGCACAAGACGACGAAGAACACAATGATCAAGATGGTTAGACCGAGTGGGGCAAGAACTAGGGAGTATAAGGTGTCTCGAGATTGATATTGTGTATGAGGTAATATAATACTGAACCACAGAAAGCCACTTCTTCTGGAAGCCAGGAACTGTTGGCAATCTTTGAAAGTGAAACAAATCGGAAATAACATTTTTAATTGCTAGACCAGTGGTGCTCATCCTGCGGCCCGCGGGCCGCATGCGGCCCGCCGAGGCGGCAAATGCGGCCCGCGATAGCATTTGAGAAATATGAGAACTTCATTGAATATGTAGCTATTTGCTGCTCGATTTGAGTTACATTTCTTACTGTGCAATAATTGTGATCCTCATAGTTTTATGTGAACAATTTTTACCGTGCTTGTTACACAGATGATGAATGACCAAAAAGGCGGGATAGAAAGAAAGAGAGAATGCAGTCATATTTTCGCTCCCACAACCACAGGTTCATTCACTTTCACCATTCAGTGTCTGTTGTCAATTGGTTCCGTTCTGTAGTCGCGTGCGTAGTTCTGAGAAGTTTCGAGCAATTATTCAGTGAAAATGGAAGCCAGCACTAGCAAAAAACGGAAAGTGGCTGATGAAGGACGTGTTTTCCAGGAGAAGTGGTCTGAAATGTTTTTCTTTACGAGCATTAACCAAAAACCGGTGTGTATGATTTGCAACGAAGCTGTTGCAGTTATGAAGGAATTTAATGTGAAGCGTCACTACGAGTCGAAACATGCGTCAAAAATGGATAAATATGTCGGTGTGGCGCGGGCTGAAAAATGTGCTGAGTTCAGGGGAAATTTGAGTAGCCAGCAAAACTTTTTTGTGAGAAGAAAGCAAGAAAACGAGTTGTGCACAAAGGCAAGTTTCATTATCGCAGAAAAACTCGCTTCCCATTCGAAGCCATTTTCTGATGGCGAGTTTGTTAAGGAATGTATGGATGCTGTGGTTCAAATAATTTGTCCAGAAAAAAGTCGCATCTTTGCGCAAGTGAGTTTGTCGCGGGCGACCATCACCAGGCGGGTTGAAGACATTACTGAAAATCTTGTGTTGAGTTTGAAGGAAAAAGTTGCCAGCTTTGAATTTTATTCAGTGGCGATATTTCTGAGAGCACGGATATTTCTGACACAGCTCAATTGGCAGTTTTTATCTGCGGCATATCTAAGAAATTTGAGGTGAGGAAAATTGGCAAGCCTTTTCCCCATGGAAGGAACGACGAAGGGCATTGATATCTTTAATGCTCTTTGCGCTGTTCTAGAAAAGTTTGATCTACCGCTGAAGAAAATGTCCGGAGTTGTTACCGATGGAGCTCCCGCTATGTGTGGTATGTATTTTGTTTTCCATCTTATTTAAATTATTCAAGCTTATACCGCAGTGTAAAGACGTGCAAGCTCCTTAAAATTCTTGCCTAAAATGTTGTGCTATTTTGAACGTCGCCTTTTGACAGTACTGGCATTATCACATTTATTATGGACATTTGATGTATTTGGCGCTGGCATCAGGCCGTAAGTTTATTTACTTCTTACTTGAAGGGTTGCATACAAATTGATGCAAAATATTCAGCTTTATCAGATTTACGGCCTTGGAAAATTTAGTATCAAGGATGGTGTTAAATTTTAGGTATTTTTCTTCATACATTTATGTATGTTTAAATTTATTTATGTATTTATGAATTATGTTTGAGCTTGTTTGTCTGTTCTCTATGCTTAATCATTTTATTACTGAAAAAAAATGTTTATTCATAGGAAAACATGAAGGTGCAATTGCCCATCTTCGAAAATTACCAGAAGTGTCAGAGCAATTCTCCCAGTACCATTGCATCGTGCACCAGGAGAACCTCTGCGCCAAAAGCGTGGGATTCAAAGATGTCATGAAAGATGTCATCAAAATAGTTAATTTCATCCGATCGCACGCATTTAACCATCGAGAATTTCAGGCTCTTCTAGTAGACACAGATGCAGAATATGGTGACGTACCATATTATACTGAGGTACGTTGGCTGAGCAGGGGAAAGGTGCTGCGACGCGTATTTGATCTTCGGAAAGAAATCGTCGAATTCATGGAGAGCAAAGGTAAATCAGTGAAGTTTTTCGATAATGCGCAGTGGGTGACAGATCTAGCTTTCCTGACTGACATTACAACGCACCTGAACGATTTGAATTTAAGTCTCCAGGGTAAAGGCAAATTGGTGCACAGCATGTTTAATCAAATCAGTACATTTGAAAACAAACTCGTGTTGTGTGAGAAACAGATGAAAATTCTAAATTTTGCCCATTTCCCTACTCTCGGAAAATGCAATGTGACGTTGACTAAAAAATACGTTGACGCACTCCAAACAATGAAAAATTTTTCTCGTAGATTTGGAGATTTCAAAGCGCATGACAAAATTCTAAAACTTCTTTCTTCTCCATTCAGTGTTGATGCTGAACAAGCCCCAGATAATATCCAAATGGAACTAATTGAGTTACAGTGCGACACGGAACTGCGAGAAAAATTTGATCGACATGATTTGTTGGAGTTCTATGCCAAATTTGTTCCGGAAGAGCGCTTCCCAGAGCTGCGAAATCATGCTCTTTTCATAGCTTCTTTGTTTGGATCCACATACATTTGTGAACAACTATTTTCCGTGATGAAGCAAGTAAAGTCAAAAGCAAGAAATAAGATAAGTGATGAACATTTGGACAATTCATTGCGTATTTCGACCTCTAGCATGAAGGCTGATCTCGATAAGCTTGCTCAAGAAAAGTGTAAGTGAATTATGTATTAAAATGCGAAAAGTTTTTTATTGATTTTCAAATAAATTGAATGTGATATAAATCTACATATTGTTGTTTGTATTTTTTTTTATTTTAGAAGAAAGAGCATTGCTTCACATTTCAGGTACATCTACTAGTAACGTGTCCTCAAAATAAGCTGTTTTATATTAATTATTTTAAGCCATTAAAAATAACTTATTGCGGCCCGTGGCATTGGCGCAAAATTTCATTTTGGCCCGCTGCAAGCATCTACCTGAGCACCACTGTGCTAGACAATCAAAGCGGTTCATTACTGAATCACACCGCACAAATCCAAACTAACCCAAGAGGGCATGTCGTAATAATGTCGGAATATAGCCCGATAGTTCCCGATCTTCTCGATATAAAACAGGCTATCCCGCGAGGTTCACATGTTCAATCTGGTTCGACCAAGTTGAAGGAGACTGTGAGGCTGGCAAAATGCAGCTCATACTGGCTGAATGGGATGGAGATTTAGTAGAGTTGAGGTTACTTTTTCGATAAATCAATTTATGTAAAGTACAAAAAGGATAACAGTTGTGCTATCGATTGGTTTCGGTACAGTGGATCGTTTCAAAGAAGAATCAAATGATCTGGACACGCGAAATAAAATTCTGCATACGTTCAGGCGAATCTTAAGCATATCAATTATGCGGAGAAGCCGTGGAAACTCAGGTATTATTTAAATTTAACTCAAATTTAAGATCTAAATGATTGATTGATTGATTAGTCTTTATTTTAGAGACCCCTAAGATCTAAATGAAATGACTATACTATACTATACTATACTATACTATACTATACTATACTATACTATACTATACTTTACTATACTATACTATACTATACTATACTATACTATACTATACTATACTATACTATACTTAGATTTTTTTTACAGAAATCTGTAAAGTTTTACCGAATTCTCAACATCTGAACGTTCGGTAATCCGATTTTACGGATTTCTGTAAAATTTTACCGTAATCCGGTAAATTTTTTACAGATATCTGTAAAATTTCACCGGAATCCGTAAAATCGGATTACCGAACGTCAACTGTTGAGAATTCGGTTAAACTTTACAGATTTCTTTAAAATAATCTGAGTGTGTACTATTCTATTCTATACTATACTGGGAGCAGGGGGCGCGACTCTATCCCAGATGCAGGATTTTTTTTGCTTTTGTGCGATGTGTGCACGCTTAGTAGATAGAAAGAAGATTTTAATGATTTTGATGAAGATATTAAAGATTTACTGCAAAAAGATGGAGCACGATGCAAGTTGATGGATTAAGATTCACAAGCTGAAACAAGATTTTTTAAAGATTGATTCGCTAGCGTGGGATTTTTCGATCATCTTGAATCTGGATTTAGATGTGTCGCACCCCCAGACTGGGAGAGCCTTTTCAGGGTGGTAAGCTAATGAATAAACTTGAGTGTTATTCTACCTAGCACACCCAAACTCTAATAGGGGAGTTTTTTAAACGATTAGTTGAAAACTGATGGATTTTTACGTAATGTTCGATTTGACATTATGATTCTGGATGAAGAAGCTGAAGATATGTTGGTACTGTGATAATATTAATATTACACAAGGCAAGGTTCCGACTCAATCAAATAAAGCCTTTGGGGCAGACAGCTTCTTTTTTCTTATTTGTGAAACTTGTACTATGTCAATTGTTGTCATCAGAGATTATGATTCCATTGTATTCAGTTTTAATCCAAGCTTGTAAGTTTCACATTTCCGTTATTTGGCGAACTGCAGATTTCTCATTACGCTTTTCATTGTTGGCGAAGCTCTTCGCCCTTTGGACAGGTTCTCCATGAATTCTGGGGTCAGATGATTATCAACGTGAAAGGTGACCCTCAGAAATGTAAAAGCGTAGCGATGTTGATTTAATAGCATCGAAAAAGCCATTTTTTATGTTCCCCAGCTATATAGGGGCCACAACTAATGTTGCCTGTTAAGGTCAGCTCGATGCAGCTGCTAGCTGATTCAATCAAATATTGTCCATACAGATGAAACCTGGAAAAATATGCTAGCAAAAATCGTATGCGAATCGGAAATCGCAGAAGGTATGCTGTATCTGATGCGGGCATAAAACAAAAATGTCAAATCTAAGCACCGTTTTCGAGACTTGTTTGAGAGCATGTATTAGGCCTGGGGTAAAATGTAACAGTGTCCTTTCTCGTTCCATTTCGAAAGCCTATTTTTCTAGGGATTGGCGAGCAGTCATATGTTGTTGATGCTAGCATCTATTCGTGTCTTTCTGCTTCTATGGCGATTTGCGTTCTTCTTTCATCACCTATACGCAGGTGAGCGAGCTGATAGCTTGAGTCCTCCACCGGAGACTGCTATGTTGGTTACCAGAAATTTATGATGGTTGGAATAGGGATGCCAGTCCCTTGCTTTTATTAAGTTTTGTGTGTTAAATGCTTGTTCAATAAGTGGTAATCTGTTGCCAATAAAATATCGTTGGTCAATTTAAGGCTAGTAGGGCGTTTGTCACTATTGTACCAATCATGGTGGAATGCGAGCCAAAATAGGCAAAATGATAAACGGTGATGTTCAAGATGTATTTGACTGATTTGAGGATAAGATATATATAAATTGTATAAAATTGAAAAAGACTCCAGAACAGTTTACTATTTATCATTATATGTCAAGGAAATATTATTAGGATCCTTGTTTTGACAAATACTATTGAGAAAATAAATAAATGTAATTCTAATTGATATGTTTTGTATTTTCCGTGCGTAGAGTAGCGAAACGTTATTGTTAAAATCAGCCCTGGCTTGAAGGGCAGCATTTTCAGCAACGGTCTAGTAAGACTAATCCTGTAAACTTGCTCCCTATTAAAGTGGAACCGAAATATTCTCAATCATTTTCATGTACATCGATGAAAACAAAACAGAAAATCATGTTGCTATCCTGACATCTCGGGTTTACTTTCCGCATCTCATCCTGAACATCTCTACATATATTTGCACTAATTCCGGTCCATTTTTCCATCCCGGCGCAGCAGCGCCAACTTTTTTTTTAACGACATGCTTTCCCTGAAGTGTCGTTTCTCTTGAGTGAAACACATTTCTGAATGAATTCATTATAATTGATAACATTCATGTCAGTTTTCTTCATGAAAATGTTCGCTTTTATGCTTATGTTGTCCTTTCTACAATTGTGAAAAACTTTTTTTATGTCATATTTGGGCTTTTCTAAATCTCAAGTATGCAAATCAAATTTACTTTGGGAGAGCTTTTCATGAAAATTTATTACATCTGGTTGCTTTCCACTATACTGGTATAGGCGCTATTCCACTTTTATCGGTACATGCACGTATGTTGCAGGAATACCCTCACAATAATATTCAGTGAGCTTGTGGTTACAGTGGTGGACATGTAAGTGTCACACCGTAATTTGTAAGATCGAAGAGCTGTTTCCTCCCTGTCCCTAAAAAAACCTCAAAGATTTAGAATTTAATGTATTGTAACCACAAACAGCTCAAACCCTCTAGGATTCATACAATAGAATCTATATTATGTATAATTAATAGTAGTATTCACAATGATGACAATATAAGTTATTATTTTCACAATCGAATCTAATATAAACTGAGACAACGACTATAGAAAAAGGGGGTTGCTATGTATCTCAACTATAGAAAAAAACTTATTTTTTTCGAACAAATTTGAGTCAATAACCTTTAATTGTATTGTTTCATAATTGTGACAATATGAATTTTTCGTTAATGGGGCCTTTTTGTCTCAGATTGTTACGAAACTTTGTAGGGTTCATGGATATATGAACTAAAACCAATATTAAAAAATTCAGAGTTGCAAGTTTTTCTGGAAAACGCCAGATGAAGTTTTCCGATTTTCCCGAACATCATTTGCTTCGAAAATTCATAACTCAAAAACGAGTCACAATGACGAAAAATTGCTTGGAAAACCCGGAAAAACAATTTTCTGAGCCTTTGAAAAAAAAAAATTGTCTTGTTCATTAATTCATAAGCTTACATTGGTGAAACTTTGGCGGTGGGTTTTTTTGTTGTTTTTGACTAATGCTCCAAAAACTAAGGGTCTGTCACTCGTTTTCATACAAAAAGGTTTTTTTTATTATCGTACAGGTTTGGGCCGAAGTGTCTCAGATTGTTACGAAACTTAGTTCACACGAAGGGATCATGGATATATGAACAAAAAACAACATTTAAAAATACAGGGTTGACAGTTTTCTTTCAAAATTTTCCACAGTTAAGGAAAATTGCTTGGAAAAGCGATACACAGTTAAATAATTTGATAATTTGTATTTTATTGTTGGGATCATAGATGCTATAAATTTCATGCTCCCCTTGCCTGCGGGTGGACTTTTGGCATTTGGATCAAAAATCAGGAAATAGTTTGCCAAGTTTATAGCGCTATATCTAGTTCTTCTTTAAATGTCTAGGTAGTATAGTACTAAAACCTTTAATAAGTATGCATAATAATACAATCACTATAAATCAATGAGGCACATGAGAGTCTAGACGAATAGAAGAACTGATCGTAAAACACAAAAGCCTAAAACCTTTAGAAACATGCTTCAATAATTGATAGTAATGGATTCTATAAATTTATTAACAAGTTTCAAATGCCTAAAGTTATGCTTTAGTTAATCTGACATATTTTCATACTAGATTTGATTTTATTAGTAATTGGATTACTTATACAAGAAATTACTCATTGATAGGCATGTAATATCATATTACATAATGGGGAATTTTAGCATTTCCACAATGTCTAAATATTCTCGACAACCTATTTTCAAACCCCTAATGCAATGCAATACAAAATCTTTCATCAAATTACATCACTGAATATATTCATATGATGACTTGGTAGCTTAAATTTGATATCCTTTCAAGTAGCCGTTATTTTTCTTCCGCCATATTTTGATTTAAATAAACGACATGCGTTTCGTTTCTTGCATTGACTACCAAAACTCTTGAATAAGAATTTTAACATATTCTGGTTCTTTACACTATATCAGATTTAAAGTTCAGTGGAAGCTTAATTATTTTTAATTCTCAAACCGATCTCTCATCTCTAATCCCGAGACTTTTTTCGTGCTGTATCATTTATTATGATCAGCACTGTTGGATTCTCTACCTTCAGCGTCTGCTTCTATACCCTTCACATCTTCTTCTTCGCTCCTTTTTTCCACATCCCACCAGCCTAGCCGCATGCCGGTCAACACAGCATTTTCGAGTGAAATAAAAGATAGGTAGAGTAACTGCTGCCCTACCCATCTCATCACTTTGCAACTCATAAGCAAACGTGATAACTCAATACGGGCGTCCAAGGTAGTATGCTTTCTTGTTTGTGATCCCTTTTTTTCCCTTTAATTAAGCAAGCATTTTTACAGAACAAGCCATACCTATCCGCCCTTCAATGTTTTGTTTTAGAGAAGGATAAATAATGAGATGGGTAACGGAACAGTTCCCCTTCCTACATTTCACGAATCGAATTGATGTACTGGTTGTAACGTATTTCCCAAAAATCTCGCACGGGTAGGCTCTAGTCGAACGACCCGCCGAGCAAGGTCATCGTTACAGTTGAAAACGGGAATAATCAACTAGGACCAACAGTTTTCAGTCTCATTCTATAGGATGGAGCGTTTTACAACGCACCATTTTCGGGAAGATAAATAACGCATAGAACGAGCGTAAAATCAATATTTGATAGTGGAGAATTCCAATTTCCAACTGTAACCACGGTGCGTCGTTTGGGTGGAGCAAATTGTGCAAGTTTTTTTTTTGAAAAATGTTTTAAATCGGATTTGAACCGTTTATTTTTCTTCATGTCATTATTCAAAGAAACCTGAATGGTGAATTGCATTGCGATATTTCGTTGGGCCCTGTCAGTCGGTTCGAAAAGCAAATACTACACACTCAGATTATTTTACAGAAATCTGTAAATTTTTACCGAATTCTCAACAGCTGAACGTTCGGTAATTCGATTTTACGGATTTCGGTAAAATTTTACCGGATTCCGGTAATCTTTTTACAGATATCTGTAAAATTTTACAGAAATCCGTTAAATCGGATTACCGAACGTTCAGCTGTTGAGAATTCGGTAAAACTTTACAGATTTCTGTAAAAACATCTAAGTGTGTACACACTTAGATTTTTTTTACAGAAATCTGTAAAGTTTCACCGAATTCTCAACAGCTAATCGTTCGGTTTCGGTGAAATTTTACAGATATCTGTAAAAAATTTACCGGATTTCGGTAAAATTTTACCGAAATCTGTAATATCGGATTACCGAACGTTCAGCTGTTGAGAATTCGGTAAAATTTTACAGATTTCTGTAAAATAATCTGAGTGTGTAGGAGAAACTTTTTGCGAAGGAAATCACTTTGAAGAAAACCAAAATCTTTAATGTATAAAATGACTTTCAAAATTAATTTACAACTTCAAAGCATATAGGGTAACGGGATGCAAGGCCAGCCTAGCAATTTAATTCTGCCGACGTATCAAACGTGTCACAAATTCAGCAACAATCGACAGAAACATTTTGGCATCTTATTACTCGATTTATTCTGAAGCAGTTAAGACTTTATCCATTAATTTATAGTTATCCACTTGAGTAAGCTTTACCCGTTTTGCTTGTTTTTTAAGCTATCGCGATTTCGCAGATTTAGCTTGCATATTTCTTTCACGATCTTTGATTATGTGTTGAGTGAAGTAAATAAAGCTTAAAATCTAGTGTCTATAAAAATGATAACAATAAATTTTACGAAGACTCTGTTTAGCAAAAAACTTATTTGATGAAATGAAATTCCTTCCACGAATAGAACCAAAACCGACGATACATCTAAATCCTTACAAAGATTTCGCCTTTAGGAAGTAAGTCGTTTATCTTTACGTGGATCACAACAGTAAACTTAAAAACAGGACAAAACGATGCCCGGATCCGTCAATGGCAGTCATGAATTCGAAAACAAGCAAATCTACACGTGCGCTAAATCACTTAATCGGGAACTAGTTCACGTTTTAATGTGAAAATCATGAAAACGTAAAAAAGTTCACGGTCCGTTTTCATTTTTGAGGAAGCTTTTGTTTCTGTCAAAGTACGGATAACATAGACCCACAAGAGTCTGAGGCAACCAAACTTACCACTGAACTAGTGTATGTGTCTCTTGACTCAGCCTAATATGCAACGATCGATTACATTTTTTATCATAACTCATAACGTATTTGAGCTAAAAGCGATATTTAACTAGTTTTACTTTTGCTTAGATAAGTTCAATAAGTCATTTGGTAGTGTGTATCTTGAAAAGCTCAACAACTCATTTTATTTAGTCAGAAACTTTCGAGGGATATGGTTGTAATGTCGGGCTATAACCACCCAATTGGGGTCTATTCATGGATGCTTAGATCTGTTGTTAACTGTAGTCATCGTTCCGTTTTTTTTTTAATTTTCTGATATAAAATTTTACAAAACAAACTAAAATAAAACTGATTTATGTATCTGCCATTCGATAATCAAAACATTATAATTCATTCTACACAGATTTTGTCCCTTTGGTTTGCGTTTAAATGGGCTATTTGAAAAACAAACAATCGAAATTCAGACACTTTTATTGACAATTTTAACTATAACAACATTTCTATTCGCTTTTCATATGACAGGCCATTTTTGGGATCATAGAAAAAAATATGTTTGTAGACCCAATGCTACGATTTTCTTGCTAAATCATTCTTATTTTACCTATGTGAACAGCTAGTTTGTAACGTGTGACTATTGTCTTTACATTTTGGCTGCATAACTCGATTTTTAGGTTCAATTTAGTCAACTTTAGAGCATTCGAAGATCGTGTAGATAATCTGGTCAGCGTAACCAGTGAAGTCATGATGTCTAAAATGTTAAGGAAATCGAAAGTTACGCGGAAGTGAACAACTATAAATTGATAAATAATGTCTCAATTGCTTCGGGTGCAACCGGTCATCGTGATAGCAACATAATTTTGTTGATTATCGCCGAATGAATGATATATTTGGTACATAGACCGAATATAGAAGCTAGACTAACGTTTCATCCCGCTACCCTATGTATTGAAAAAATGGACTCATTTCAAATAGCGATGAAAGATGTTCAATGGATTTTTTTTTGTCCTTAAATTCTACGTTTGTTAGGCCTTCTACAAAAAAAAAAACCTCGACGCCCTGCCAAGCGGCATTACGGCAGTTGGCCGAAATCTTTACCATAGCCGATGAAAACATAAATTTCGGCATGTTCTTCAGCTCTGTCGTGGCCTTGGCGATCAACTGCTCTTCCGTTTTGGTCTTGAAATTATTGGAGTAGATCACCCGTTTGCGGTTGGACCAAAAATTTCAATCGGTCGCATCTGGAGGACGCTGGGAGGGTTAGCGGTCTTCAGTACAACGTTTATTTTCTGCCGGTACATCTCCTCCAGCAATATCTTGGCATAATGGACCGAGGTTAGGTCCGGCTAAAAGACCACATCCTCGTTTGCATGATACTTCTGAATGAAAGCGGCAGCTTCCGGCAAACACTTCGTACTGTTTATCTCCCCGTTCACCGCAAGCCCCGAATTACAGACCAGCGACTTGTACATTCCCTTCTAGCTGATCGTCCGCCACGGAAACTTGATGTGGGTATGTGGGTATATATTTGATGTCAACGCTTACCTACTTGGTGGAGGACGTAAGATACCCGTTCCCCTGCCAGTGATTGTCGTCCAGGATACAAAATGTGTCGTTATCCATTATGACTCCGATAACTGCTGCCAATCAACTGATAACGCTCGAAAAAAAAATCTGAACGCAACAGGGTTGCTACGATTGGCGATGGATTCACCCTGGATAGCAGAATGATCGCATGAAAAATCGCTTAAATCAATCCAGCCGGCCTTGTAACAAAAAATAAAAATAAAAGTCTGTCGCCATAAACAACAAAAGCTATGCTAAGTATGTATTGTTATTGTCCAGATATTACCAGAAGCAAAAAAAAAAATGAAGTGAAGTTACGTCCTTCTGCAGAATACTTGGCGTTTGATTTTTCCACTTTTAGGTTAACTACTTTTTTTCATTCAATACTACCTTTAATTACAAAATCATGTCGCTCCTTTTTACATACAAGCAAAACGCAACTGTTTTTAATATTATGGAAATTTTTTGAAAATGCTAACACAGAAAATAAAAAAATTCTAAGTGGAAAACTCGGCTAATTTACTAAACATTCAATTCATTCCAAAAACCGAATGTAAATCAATCAACTCATTCATGCTCTATATTGCATTAAACATTTTTCACAAGAGTATTGCTATCCACTCATCGCGCGAGTATCGTACAACCCTTCCCCGTACATTAAAGCTCGATATATACAAACGCCGCAGTCGCTTGAACTCGTAACCATCTCCCTATAATAACGAGATAAGCAGCATACCGACGCTGGCATGCAACAACCAATCCCATCGTATGTACGGTGCATAGCCACCCTCCTACGAGAACCGAAAACAAGCCATGCCTTGAGTGATATGAAAACATATGGATCATCATGAGCGCGTTATTGCCACTGACAAGGTAGAAGAAATGATCATCATCAAAAACAAAAAGAACTAAATCTTAATCTAATTTCAATTATGCATCGTCAAAAAATAAAGTTATTCTCCGGAACTCGGAATTTTCCATAGTTATGAGAAATAATCCAACGCAAAACTCTCATAGGAAGTTGAGATCAATGATACAGTTAATCATCACTAGTAGAAAATGCTCATATTTTCATAATCTCAAGTTTCGCACATCAGCCAATGCGAACGTCAACCGAACGATCTATCAGAAGGTGTACGTACTTTGAAAATGTCCGTTAGAACATTACAATTATGGTGTATTATAGAACTAATCTGTTAATGCTTACAAATGAGTCTATGAGCCTTCACTCTCATCAGTGCTGCATCAGCCTACTGAAAAGGCGCGTTTCCAAACGAAGTGTATTCACTGCTTCGGAACAACTCACGGTAGCAAAACAACTCTGCCCATTCGTTTACTCATGCATCCCTCTTTTTAGGTAAACAATTCTTTTGTTTTAATCGGAAAATGTTTTTGAAATGATTTACCTATGCCGATTCTTTTATTGTACGCACTACATATATTGTTACAACAAAATTTCTACCCATTAAGCGAAAAATAACAATTTTACCTGTCGTGCGAATATAAGCGACGCTTGTAACATACCATTTGTCATGTTATGATCAGTACGCCGTCCTAAAACAGCACCACAGTCGTGTTTCAGAGCTCGTCGGAGTCGCATCGTCTCTCTCGATAAACATCAAAACATAGTCACATAGCATTGTTGCTACCACAAATTGTTTAAACAAATTATAAATTTTAATTCACTAGTTCGAATTCTACGTAAATAAGTGTAATCAAAATGAGTTCAGAAAACAAAAAGAGTGAAGTGGAGGTCGATGTTGCCGCTGCTGAAGAAAAGGCGGAAACTAAGGAATTAAAAGGAGTCAAGCGGCCCGCCGATGTAAGTACTTTTACCGTAATAGCATTAATGTTCCCTGATATTCCTCAACTGTAAAACAGACAAATCAAGCGCTGCATGCAAAAAATAAGTTTGCGGTGTAAAAATAAAAAGATTTCAATCAATTTGATACCACCGGCCGGTACAAGTCTTTCATGGTTCATTTCCCTCCGAATTGAAAAATGAAGAACAAATCACCGCCATTGTCGGATGAGTACCACGCGGCGTGCATTTAGCGTTATAATATATTAATTAGCATCAGAACCAGTAGTTGGCATAGATTCTTGCCTTAAAAGTTTGAGTTTGTTCATTATTATCAATTCTAAATATTCAATTTTTTAAGTATTTGAATATGGCGGACGCAAGCACGTTTTCCATCACAGTAGTATCGGAAAAGTGAATAAAGTTTTTTACATGACAAATATCTCTCGAGAAGATTGTCAGCTCGAGAGAGATTAATAATCTCCTACGATTAGATAATTTTCATATTAAGTGTCCAATTGGGGTTTCAAATAATTTGCTTGTTTTCGGCTTGGCGTCGTTTTTTATTAATATATTTTCTATTGGAATTGAATAGCATACGAGCTAGAATAGATATTGGCAATATATGGTGGTCGTTGTGGCGTAACAATACGCCAACACACCAACACCTAGTGGCAAATAAATATAGCACACGTGAGAAAAGCGCCAAGCTAAAAACTGACGCACAGCTTGAAATTTCATCGATCTTGACAAACTGTTTATACAGGTTAAAAGGAGATGAAGCAAAAACACCGGCTTCTTGTGAGCATGTATGCGTAACAAGCTCATGTTCAACGGAAAACTCTTTCCATGTTTGTGTGGCATAACGCCACTGAAGCTTACAACGACATTCCAAAACGCGTTCGGCTGTGTGAGTGTTATACGCTACTGTCCTACATAACTTGAATTCAAACTTCAATCCAATAATCTTTTCTTTTTTTTTTTTTTGGACCGCGTTTTTGATAACCAATAAGATTTTTAATGTTCCAATATGATGCAGCACTTTAACTCTTGTTTTCTATTGCAGGAAAAAACCACAGAATCCAAAAAAGTGAAGAAAGATGAAAATGGCGCGGGCGAAGAAGAAGAAGACGTAGAGGATGAGGGTGAGGAGGTGGAAGGAGAAGATGAAGAGTACGACCTTCCCTATGGTGAAGAAGAAGACATAGAAGCTGAAGGTAGGTTTTGTTCGTTGGCTTGAATTTTTACCGCCATATTTTGGCTTGCTTGAAGGTAGATAGATTGCAATACTAATTTTGATCTTCTATTTTTTTTTACAGATGAGGAAGAGGAGGAGGGCGATGAAGTTGATGGTGAAGAGGAAGATGAGGATGCGTAATGATGAGATACTATGTAAGAGTGAGACTAAGTAAAATAGGAATAGGTGATTTATTATTTCGATTTGCACTAAATAATGCAAATAATAAGTATATGCATCCATGAACATTGTAAAATTTGTTTGTGTATATATTTTAAAATCAACAAAGGAAATCCTACCATAGACATCATACGCATGAAGGAATAAGTTTGCTGAAATTAAATTTCTGTTTCATGGTCCTAGGTCGTAGAGACACAGTCAACAGAAGCTTCAGTTTAGAGTGACTGCGAGTAAAGAGTTGTATGTGCAACTTAGATGCGTTCGAACATTGCAAACAGTCAAGAATTGTGGATTGGAATATGCAAACTTCCATTTTATATTTACCATCGTGATCATGAGTATTGTTGCAATTATTCAAGCACAATTCATTACAACTGTACCGTGTACATTGTAATGCATACATATGCACGTTGATAAGCTTCAGCATATATTCGTAGAATGTAGAAGCTCATCAAAACATTCAGTTCGAATATCTAACAGAAAATCTAATTAGGAATCTTCAAAACAATTGTGCTTAATTTATTGTGTGGAAAACTGAAGAGCATTTGTATTTATTTTAGCCCTGTATTTTTTAATCGCGATTATATATATAATGTGTATTATAATTTTTAGTATAGATCAAGCCAAACAAGGTTTATCTCGTAGAGGAAAAAACTGTTCATAGCAATGATAAAGATGTTTGGCCATCTATAGTGAATAATTATGCAACAATATTCGGCACCAAGTCTGCAAAATATGAATTGGAAAATTGCATCGAGATCACCAAAAAATAAAACAAGGAACTTAAGCATAATTGAACCACGACACGCATTTCGTCAGCTCCCTCTTCAAAATTACTACTTTAATATTAAGTATGTATGTCCGTGCAAAAGATTTGTTGAAATCAATGCAAAGATGAAGATAACAATAAAATAAAACAACTTACACAAATTCATTGGTTTGAATCTACAGAAGAATCATTATACAACACAAAACATCAATAGTATGCATTCTACATTGTATTGCAAAATAAACAAAATATGTTTTTAAATATTGTTTCATTTGTTTCGCGACGTAACTTTCCAATACTCGTTTTCAACCAACAGGATTAGGCTATCTAGGTCACAGAAATGGGTAAACAAAAATCATAAATATTAAATAATATCCTCACAATAAGATAAATCGGGTAGAAGTGAAGCAACAGTGCTGGCAAAATGTCCCATGTAGGGTAAATCAAAATTCGGACATACGTGTGCGCAAAAGAAAACGGGGATACCGCCAAAACTTGCGCTCTCTCGAATTCTCGAGTAATTCATGATTAGGGCCTAAAAGCCATTTGTAAACAAAGACTTTAAACAATAATCTCTCACGCATCGCGAAAATCCTACTATATCCAGCTACACCATATGGTAGAACTAAGATTCTTCTACCAGACACTGCTTTTATTTGCTTTTATTTCACGAGAGTGATTTAAGATTCAAGAGAAATCGACATTTGAAGTCATTGTTTACAAATGGCTTTTAGGCTCTTAACATGAATTACTCGAGAGTTGATGATTACGTATGAGCAGAGCATTGAAGTTTGCAAACCTCCTGGATGGAACTAGTATGAGGAATAATTCGTTGAAGACGGAACCAGTTACTGATATTTTTCTTCACGCATTAAACTCCACGAAGATATTTTCCGAAAGCTCACCTGATCACGTTCATGCAGCCGTTGGAGATAGTGAGAATTCGGTATCTACCTTAAGACCACAGGAAACCCACCCCTAACCTTCAGCGGATATCAAGGGAAAAGGGAAATGAATAGTCGGAGAGGGTAGTTCAACAATTGAAGTCCTGTTCGGTGTACAGAACACAAATTCATACAATAAAAATCGTTGGGATCATCTAGTCTACGAAGTTTAGGTGATGCTCAATTTCTCTTCGAACAGTTGGGACCTAAACATTAACTATAGTTCTAGCCTCATATGGCTAATGATTTTGCGCCATTCCTCGCTCTCTGAGAAGAGAAAAATGTCAGAGAATATAAGAACGGGGGTGAATTGAAACTTTTCAAATGTCTTGGATGGGGCGACTCCGGCGTATCGGCGTAGATAAATCTCACGCCAAGGTCACGAGTTCAAATCTCACCCCGGCCAAATTCCGATAAACATCCAAAGAGGTGTTTCTTCACGGACTTGACTACACGACGGGAGATTAACCAGGGAGATGAAAATCTCGAATGAATAAATAGAAGATGTAACATCTAATTTATACATAGCACATAGTAGGGTAATATTGAAATATTTTAATTTGAGTATATATGTGGTTTCATAATCGATTAACTCTTAAAACACAACTCTTTTCAACTATTTCAAATAATCTAGTTTTTACAAGCATCCTTCTCTATCCTTGAGGTTTTCATTAGCCCGAAATTTCATCACTGCAGTGGGTAGACTGAGAACCCTAATCCCCGCGGACGTCGGTGGGTGGGCAAAGCCCCGTCCGAAGCACCAGCTGAGAGTTAGTGTGTATGATATGCACTACCACCACCACCACCACCACATGTAGCACGGAAACTAAGTCCGATAGCAATGGGCTCTCCTCGCTGTTAGACTTGACCAAGCTTTAATAACCACTGATTATCCTTATCATGCCATTGTATGAAGGGCCAAAAAGGGGTTGGGTGGATCGATAGACAACATCACTTATACGTTTCCACAGGGATATAAAGAATCTCCTTCCAACAACAAGATTGAACAATTGGTCAAAAGAGCAAGCCATCTAATATGAGGATGCCCCAATGGGCGGGGAGAAGAGCCCGCCATCTATTCACAAACTGTTAGCAATCGGGAGTTGGCATTCCCACTCCCCCCATCCAGAGTGCTTCAATCGGGTGCCCTGATGGTCCCTCCCATTCCCATGAAAAATTTATATAATAGTGTATATATTTATGTAAATGAAAAATACTACAAGCATTCGTATCTATGATATATGATCTTCATTCGATTGATCCTGAAATGCAAGAAATGTTGTAAATTGTTAATGTGTAGAGCTCTGTGGGTCCACGTTTATGCAGGTTTTCGTTCGTTTTCAGCGATAGCAGCAATTCACAAAAAAAAAACATGATTTGAGGTATCCTGAAAAAGTTTTTTAAATCTATTGAAGTTTTACAGAACTAACATTTATTCATTTTAATTAACTGTTGCTTTTTGATGTTAATTTTATAACAGCAATCCACTTTGCAATTGTAGACAAGCTTGCGCATCCATTATGAACCAGAAAACTTGAACAACGTATGACAGCCATGAGAAAAAAAATAATTTTGAATGTTAATTTTTTCACAATGATGACCTGGAAGACCTGAAAGATATGAGAATGGAAAATTATGATATGATTTACATGCCGCACCCCCTCACTTCGCTATTGTCAAAATGACAACCTTGCCCAGGCTATGACAACTGGTTAGCCAGTAACAAACAAAACAAACGCCTGCATCTTTAGCGAACGATAGATCTCATTTGTAGAAACACTTCTGTGCCAATTATGCCAATTAGTATTTGTTATGAGCAAAACATCCAGTGTATTCCGCATTTCAAATCAGGTCATGTGAACACGCTATCCAGTCCTGCTAAGGTTTAAAAGTTCCACGTGATAAAATCAGCAAAACGTTGGGCTGCAGCCCGGCCAAAACCACTGAAGTTGAATTCACAGAAAAAAAAAAAACACCGATTTGTAACAAATCGTTGGGCCGCAGCCCGGCCCAAAACCACTGAAGTCGAATTCACAGAAAAAAAACACCGATTTGTAACAAACTTCAAATTTAAATTTGTCACGAATTAAAAAGAAAATTAAATCATAAACCGCTTGTAGAGAAACAGGGAAAAAACGCGACAGCTCACTCAAAATGGAACCGTCCGCGGCGACGCTTGCTGCGATTTTCATGATCACCATCATCAGGTGATGAGGAACAAAAATTTCGCGATCGTGCACTGCGATTGTTTTAATTTGATAAAAATGTCTTTACTTTTAATTGTGATTCTGTTTGAGCAAAGACCAGCATCGACAAAATGTCAGGTTGTTTCCCATATGTTAAGATAGATCAGGGAAGACAGAAAATGCTAGTGGAGACACCATGTAACTCGCGCCACTGATAAATAAAATGCACAGTAGTACAAGAAATCAATGGGAAACTACTCTACCCGGACCATGAAATTACGTCCTACTCCAATCACTTTGCGATTCAAAAGAAAGCCGCCTATCACTCCATGGAATACTGCCTACCTTAGCTTAGCTTAGCTTAGCTTGACTGACTGCACGTATCGATGGTTGCTACTCCGTGATTGATCAGAATCAGTGAAATTGCACAATGAATCAACTGAATGGGGCTGGGAGTAACCGACCATTCTCACTGTACACGTTTCAGTGACTCAATTTCTTTAATAATCAATAACGGCGCCGGCCACGTCCTTGCAATCAGTTGGGAATAGGGAAGGAGCAAGGAGGTTTTTCTATGTTAGTAGGGTAGGGCTCGATGGATCAGGATTCACCTTGATAAATGATGTGATCATATATATATTATGCATTTTAAAATTAAATGAACATTCACACATACATAAAAATGTATACATACACAAACATACACATACACTCAGTAGCAGAAAAAAAGGCCGAGCAAAACCCTGCTCCCAAAAACCACGCTGTTCAACCTCCTGTCCCCCCGCCAACCATCAATACTTCCAAATGAAAATCTGACAACTTAATAGCTAATGTATAGACCCTATGCGATCAAAACCTCATGCCGACAAAACTTACAGACCCGAAGCTATCACAACATATGTGAAAAAAGCCATCCCTGGACACAGCAACCCCAAAAATCCGCACCTCTGTGAAGGACCCAGGCAGCACACTAAAAACCTCTCCACAGCCTACAAAAATACAGAAAACAATGTGGACAAAACCTGAACTACCTCCACAAAGTGGTCCGGACCACAGCTGGCGTCAAAGTTGACACACCAACACGAGCACCCCCCCTCACCCGATACTGACCCCGCCGAAACATCGGTGCAAAAAAAAAAAAAAAAAAGCCGAGGTGAATTCATCTTATTAATACACATGATTTGTTACGCGTGAAATATTCCAAACAACTAGTGTAACCCACGAAGAACTTTGAAAATATGGCATTCAGTATGAATTGGTTTGTGAAAACTACGTATACAGTGTTATACAGTATTATTAATAAAATTCACCTCGGCTTCCTCCCCGCACCGACACCTCAGCAAGGTCAGCATCGGGTGAAAAAGGGAAATGCCCACGCTGGTACGTCAACCCCGACGCAGCTGCAGTCCAAACCACCATATGGAAACAGTTCAAATCCCGCCCACTGACATTACGTCCTACTCCAATCGCTTTGCGATTCAAAAGAAAGGCCTTTCACTCCATGGAATACTGTCTACCTATGGAGAATAAATAATTTGCAGAAGAAAAGGGGAATGAGTTCACGGAAAGATTTCCACAAAAATATACAAGAAAGATACACTTTGCACGACGTGGGAACGTCCATTAATTACGTCACGCAAAAATTGACTTTTTAAAAACCTCCCTCCCCCCCCCTTGTCACGTTTTTTGTATGGACCTTCCAATTTTTTTTTGTATGGATCGTCAGGTTTTCTCAACCCCCCTACTGCGTGACATAATTAATGGACCTTCCCCGTGGTCCTATATAATTGATAGAACGAGGTTCCACTGGACAAGAAATTGGGGATTTACAAAGTTCCCTGCCAGTTTTGCTACTCCGTGTTCATCGGACAAACCCGTCGCAAAGTTCGCTTAAAAAACAATAAAAACGCAGAATCAGAATTTGAATTCATCATCAACAGCAACAGTACGTGCAACGGGTTTGGAATCGATTGGATACATGCAAAACATGTCAAAACAATCAAGAAACCTTCACACCTCAATGCATGGGAATCGATATCAATCACCAATTCATCCGAACCGCTCATCGCTCATGAATGATGACGAGCCTCAAATTGAAGTGAAGTGTGACAAAGATGAGAATTCAATAGCTATTCTCTTCTGACGACTAACCAAAAACGTACAAAAGTTCAAGTAATGGAGAAATACAGGTAACGCAAAAGTGAGGTTAAACGTCGTAGATGGCGTTCTTTCGTAATGGTTTTCGAGCTACCTAAGCAAAGTAATTGGTGATAAAAGATAAGAAAATCGACGAAAATGACAATACTGACCAATTCCATAGAGTTTGAAACATAGCTAGAAAGCTATTATAAATATCAGTTTAAGATTCTACGATGTTTGAACTAACTTTAGCTTTACTTTGATTTCTCAATGATCTTTCAATCAATGATGACAGTCATGAAGACGATGATAAAATAACTACTACGCCGATAAGGACTCTTTTTTGCAATATAAAATTGATGAAAAATATTTACCTTACTGCCCAATAAAGGCTCTTATCGTTCTGCTGATCGCGGGTTATAACTGAACTAAATTATCTCATTTTTATTTGTCCTTATAGATAGATAACGCAAAAGCAATCTCTCCATATTTTCGTCGACAGACCTGTTCTGAACTGAAATGGGTCGATTGCATTATGATAATTAACCCTCGGCCTTGAATCAAAAAGGATTAGGTACCCGGGTAGAGGTGAATTGCAAACCAATAAAATAATAATAACACATCTTGCCATCTCAACTAGATTTGACATTTTTGACTTATTCAGGGATACCACTTAATTGCAATGTAACTACAAAATATGTTATCATTACTAATTTTATTGTTATTTAGGTATTTTATACATAAGTTGAAAAAACGTTTAATAACAACTGAATGGTAAATTTTGCCATCATAACTATTTTGGTTTTCATTAAGTTATTTTGTTTCTTTTGCGCAATTTATGAATTTAAATGAAACAAGTGATATGCAAGGAAAGATATTTTAAACTATTGAATTAAATATTCTGCCAAAAAATGTAAATTCAAAAATAAATATAGTGTATTACTTTCTTTTTTTATTTTAAGTCAATAAACAAACAGACATCAATCAACTTAAGTGCGAATCTTTCACTTTTATATATAATAAATTATTTTTTCAGACAGTTTTATGGGCATATTTATACATTACTGAATGGAGTAGTTATTTTCATCATTTTATTGAAGAGCTCTTCACAGTGTAGTAGTTGAACAACAATGTTGTTAGTGCTGTCCTTATCACATAGAATTTCTTGAATATTGTAGAAATTTCCGTTCATATAGATCCATGCGTTATCATATTGGAAGCCTTGGCATGATTTGTTTGTAAATGAGGAAGAGAACTTACCATTCACCAGTTATTCCTATTTAAAAACTAGAATTACCATTATTTTGATTTTTATCGTTAACGATTAAATTTACCATTATTTACACCTTCTAGAGAACAACTCATTGTGTTATTATTATATTATCCACACTTCGCTAATAACTCATTAGGGAACGTCGATTAATTACGTCACGCAAAAATTGACTTTTTACAAACCCGCCTCCCCCCCCCCCCTTGTCACGTTTTTTGTATGGACCTTCAAATTTTTTTGTATGGATCGTCACGTTTTCCCAACAACCCCCCCCCCCCCCTCCCACCTTACTACGTGACATAATTAATGGACCTTCCCTTATGCAATTCTTCTTTTGTAAATATTTTGTTCTTAGTTTGTTCTTATAATGGCAAAATTTGTTATTTCTTAGAAATTCCCTCGAACTATTTCAGTTATTATTTTTGTTGTTTTAACTCTTATCTCAAACAAACTAATGTAAAATTTTGCCATTCAGTTATTTTGCATAAATGGTAAAATTTGTCATTCATGTGCAATTCTCTTCTACCCGGGTACAGTCCCTATAAATAGGGATATAGGGACTCTATGATAGGAATTCACTGTACCAGATCAGATGTGATGTGATGTGATGTGTAATAAGAACCCACCATCAGTGCAAGGATTACCTATGGCTGCAGGACTATTCTCAGCAGGTTGTTCTGAGAGAATAACCTACGTGATGGCTTCTTGTAGCAGAGTCAGCCGATCTCAGTGAGGACCTTCGGAAGACTACGGCCAGAAGGCCGCGTGTCTTCGCATGACAAGGGACTGGCGACTCCACGAACCCTTGTCCAGTCAACAAATCCTTCGACTGCCTTAGGCTACCCCCCCAGGGAATCCCCGTTATATAGTTGTTAAAGGAACAGTAGACATTTTTAGCATAAATGATTTATAAAAAGTAAAGGCAAAATGAATTATTCACGGCTATACTGAACTTTAGATTCAATTAACACATTTATTTTTGTTTTTATTTGCACTAGTAAATGTACTGGGATATTGCGAATTTCTACTGTTCCTTATAAAATAATTGTGGGCAATAAAATGAGGAAAAATTTCATAAAAAATTACAATTCAAATAACTTACCATAAAAGCATATCAGTCTCTATGTTGAATCATAAAATCAAGAAATACTACTTTCCAACGCATCTTCCACTGCATGTTGTTCGTATAGGACTTATTTGCTTTTATAGACTGATCCAATATGAATGGACCAAGATCTTAACTGCATATACTATGCTGGTTTTTACAAGGTCTCACTCTTCTCATATAGAAGGAGAATTCACTGTACCAGATCAGAGGCAACAAACGTCAAAATTAACGATTTATTGACTTCAGCTCTGGAACTGGTCAACTGAATCTGAATTTATAGTAAGAACGTATCGATTGTACGACATTTCCCGGAAAACCATTTCCCGGAAAAGTATTTCCCAGAAGACCATTTGCCGGAAGAGACCATTTCCCGGAAAACCATTTCGCGGAATGAATAATTTCCCTGAAACCTCACATACCGGATTGTACCATTTCCCGGAATTTATTTCTCACGACCAAATATGTTCATTTTTTCGACTGTTCATGTTTTGTTTTGATTTGCCCTGACAGAAATATTCACACAGACAGAAATTATAGAAAGAGTGCCCTTTTGTATACTGCTTCCTTTTTGCATGGCAGTAAGTAGTGCACAAAAGGAGCGAACTTCCTTAGAGCACCATCTCCAATGCTTCCAAGAATTATAAAAATTTGTTTGAAATTGTGTGGAGCAGAGGAAAACGTACAGTCCATTATCCATACCTCCGATTGATTTAGTCTATTTATAACTGAAAATTTTCGCGTTTCTTAAATACGGATTTTGTACATAGAACAAATCGACATGGAGTTTTCATAAGGGCCAATGTCGCAAACGTAAACAATGGCTTCTTTTGCGAATTTCTTGAAAATGCTAACTCGTTCAAGTAAACAACCACTTCTATTGTAAAGGGGAACTCCTGTTCTGTAAAATCATCGTCATAATTCACTACTCTGAGAAAAATTCTATCGTTATACCGACAATTAAATCATGGTCAAGGTGACAATTGCATATAATGGTTGCATAACCACGAAAATAGACGAATTCACCAATGTTCTTGACTTGACTAGTAACGAGATATTCCGACATTATGGCAAATGTTGATCAACTATTTTAATGGTATTTTTTACCATGATCATAGTCGTTCAAAATCACTATGCTGCAATAGTCATCCTAACCCCAATAATGGTAATTGACCATCAAGCGTTAATTAGCATTCTCGAGAAATTTGCGGAAAAAATCATCTAGTTTTTCAGGGCGAATCTACAATTGAGATCTTCGGGTCGCTCTCTTCATTCATTACAGCGCCATTATAAAACTTTCGAGGGATTCTTTAGTACAGATCGAAACACAACAGTGCTGGCTAGCATACTCTACAAATAGTAGAATGAAATACGTAGAGGTGATTAGTTTATGAATGAAAGAGAGTGAGCCCAGAGAGAATCTCTCAATTGTAGATTCGCCCTAATGAAAAAAAAACCCTAGCATTGTTTACGTTTGCGACATTGGCCCTTATGAAAACTTTATGTCGAAATGTATCGTATATTGTATGAAACATTCATATTGCTTTTTTATGACTTATATAACAATATGTCTCCTTGTATCC
Organism: Aedes japonicus; assembly: GCA_034211315.2. Lineage (NCBI taxonomy): Eukaryota > Metazoa > Arthropoda > Insecta > Diptera > Culicidae > Aedes > Aedes japonicus. Next base: position 67,313 of record JASCZW010005793.1, on the reverse strand, counting down.
AAGAACAAATAGCACAGTGCTGCGTAGGGTTTATTCCTCACTCAAATTTCAATCCTTTGCAGCGGGGGCTTGGGGGGCGGCACAACCCCCCTTCGCGGGGGTATGGGGACGGCAAGCCCCCATAAGCGGGGGTATGGGGGCGGCAGCCCCCCTTATATTCACTGCATAAGTATCCTTAATTCGTCCCAGCTTGACTATGATCAGACCTTTTAGAATATCTAGTATCGGTTATATATGTATAAACGTTTACTTAGAGATGTTGAATCGTTGAATTGGAAATCAAAAAACCTTAAAATGTAACTACCACATCATCAACTAAAATAACTCGCCGAGAGCATGCACATTAGTTTTAGGAATGTTGGCATTAAATTTTTTGCTGTACAAGTTTATTCGCATAACATTTCGCATTTGTTCGAATAGCTTTGCAATCGCTTTTGTAACAAAAAATTAATTCAATAACAAATTGTACGTTTTCGAAAGGACAAAATGTTAATATGAATTGTATTTTAAACTGCTGATTGGTATTTATCAGATATTTTCCCTTCTTTCAAGCATGAGCTGTTCTTTCAAAAAAAATATGCTCAGATAATTACTAATATTCTTAAGTTTCAGTTTTTTTGGTATTTATGTTTCGCAAAACTAGATAGGGCAGTGATTGAAATTAAAATATTAAAGATAGAAAAAAAATCACATTCTCGGTGTAAACAAAAATTCCGGAAAATGGGTTTCCGGGAAATGGTATATTCCGGAAAAAGTATTTCCGGGAAAAGGTCTGTTCCGGGAAATGTTATTCCGGAAAATGGTCTTCCGGGAAACGGTTTTCCGGGAAATGGTTTTCCGGGAAAAGTCATACAATCCATATTGGGCCGTCTTCAAAGGAATATTTCGATAACCTCAAAGCAAAGAAGGTGCCTTGACTTTTGTGGCTAATGCCATGGCCAGATTTCAATAACATCAACGCTTTCAGGGATCCGAGAGCCATTCGATTAAGCTCGATGCAATCGCTTAATGCCTTTGTGTATTTCTGTGACGCTAAAAAGTAAGGCAGCAACCACCTGACGAATATACATAAAACAAACGCCAAATAAAAGGCAAATGGGTCCCATTCAACGATATTTTTTATGGAATCGGTCGACCGGTTGCGTAAATATGTCAAGAACGCGTTTCCTTCCTCTGTTTCTGACTTAAACTTTAACCGATCATCACACTCTAATCGTATGAGTTTGAAAAAAAAAATACAACGGTCGTCATTTTAAGTGTCAATGATCAAATTGAGCAGTTGTTTCGGTTACCCCGGGTCTTGAATAAGTCTAAAACGTGTTTATTGGTGATCAGGTACCCAGGTCCCTTTGGTGACGTAGCCTGTTACCAAAAATCAAATTGGTAAAATAAAAGATCAGATCGGATGGGTGTGTTCCTTTAGATCTTTTTATCCTTGTCATTTATCTGGAAGACTGCATTAAGTGAGCTTTGCGGAGTCGAATATTTCGTTGTTTTTTTATGTAACATGAATCAAAACAACCTTATACTATTTCAAGTATGAAGTTAAATAGGGATTACGTTTTTTAGGGACGAATCATAGCAAGAAATGTTATGTCGATGTAGTAATTACTCAACTAATTACCCAAAGTTGTTATAATCATACCATGTATATTTTCAACTGCTACCATAAATACATTTTATGATGGAAAATATCATTTCCATCCTTACACAAACGAATAAATGCTACGTCTGATAGTGAAAAAAAATCCAATCTCGTTAAGCAAAGCTGCTCGCTCGTAGGCACTTCAGTAATCTTCCTTTTGAATTATCAACTTTAGCGGACAATTATCGTGGGCACATCGCGTGGCGTCCGCCATCGACGTTCAGAGTGACTCCAGTGATGAAACTGGCAGCATCGGACGCAAGAAACGCAATAGTAGCGGCAACTTCCTCCGGTACACCTGGCCGTCCCAACGCATGAGTCTGTTTGCATTTTTCCAGAAAGGCTTCATACGTTTTTTCATCCATCCCTCCTCGCTTGTGTATGTCAGTTATAATAACTCCTGAAAAAAAAAACATATTTAGAAGCCATTTGTTGTACGCCGATAAATCTTACCAACCTGGATTAACAGCATTCACCCGAACTTGTTTTTCCGCTAACTCCAATGCCGTACAACGCGTAAATTGATCAATGGCAGCTTTGGACATACCGTAAGCCAAAATCCCCGGGAACGACCTGTTCCCAGCTACACTGCTCAAATTCACAATGTTCCCTTTGCTTTCAATCAAATGGGGCACAGCTAGCATCGTCAAATTGTACACCGCTCTTACGTTCGTATTCATCACCTCGTCATACTGTTCCAGAGTTGTATTCTCAATCGAGCCATTTGCAATAATGCCAGCATTATTGACTAGTACGTCAAGCTTACCATATTTGGCAATAACTTCTTCAATGATTCGCTTATTGTCCTCTGGCTTGGTTACATCAGCAACCAGTAAAAGTGGTTTTCTTCCCGAAATCGCTTCACATTCCGATCCAACCTTGTTAAGATTGTCCACATTTCGTCCGGTTAATGCCAGTAACGCACCTAGATTTGCCAAATATTTCGCTGTTGCTTCACCTATTCCAGATGAAGCTCCAGTAATCAATGTTACTTTAGTTTTAAAATCCATGTTTTTTTTTCGGAATCCCTTGACGAAGCACTTAATTTGATTATGAAAATGTATTATCAGTCAACGTACACTTTTGTGCTCAGTGTGAGAAACCTAAAGTAAATATAGCGATTACGGTCGATGTCAAAATATTAAAATCCTGACAGATCAGTGACAATATACAGAACGGGCGAATCCGTTTTTGTGAACAATATCCATCACTTCTAATTGAATTATAAAATTAAGCGTAAAATTAAGAAATATTAAAGAATTAGATTAGATTAGATGTCTTTACTAAAGAGACTTTCAGCCGGTGGCTGGTTCGTCTCTTAGCGTATTAAAGAATATTGCCCTGGTATCTTCCAATTGTGAAATATCTCAATATTAAACCTGATCTTGGCTACTTTTTGAGTTGCATTAGTGGCATAAGTTTCTTCCCTTCAAAAACCCCCATATGTTAAATTTGGTTCCATTTGCATGATTAGCTCTCTAGTTATACAGAAATTTGTGTTTCATTTGTATGGGAGCCAGGAGTCTCGAACCATCATAAGAACCTTTTCCGGCCCAAATTTAACAGTAGCGATGGCCCTAAAATTTATTCAGTCTTGGTGTATCAAGGAAGGCCTTGGCATTAATCCATCACTAGTAGTAATTGTACCTTTCACTAGGAAAAGGAAGTTTAGTCTAAAGGCGTTTCAGCTAGGAGGATTAAAGATTCATCTAACTGAACATGTTAAATACTTAGGAGTGATACTGGACGCCAAACTGAACTGGAATGCTCATCTTGAGTGTGTGATCTCGAAAAATCCAGTTTCCTGTTCATCTGGGACGTTTTCTGAAATTCTTGGAAGACCTCAGGACTACTGAGAAATTTCCTGAATTGCTGAATCTTCTGAGCATCTGGGAGTTTTTTCGAGCTTTTGGAAAAATCCCTGAACTTCTGGGAAATTCTCTGAATTTCTGGGACATTCTCTGAACGTCTGAGATGTTTGCTGATCTTTGGGGGAGTTCCATGATCTTTGTGAGCATTTCCTGAAGTTCTGAGAAGTTTTTTGAATTCATGAGAAACCCTGAACTTCAAGGAAGTTTCTTGAACTCCTACATGTTCGCTGAACTTCTAAGAAGTTTTGTATATGTCTAGCAAGTTTCATGAAATTCTAAGAAGTTCACTAAAACTCTAGGAAGATCCGCAATTTCTTGACTGTTTTCTATTGGAAGTTCTCCAATTTTCTGGAAAGCTCCTTGAACTTTTGAGAAGTTCCCTGAAATTTTGGGAAGTTCCCTGAACATCTTGAGTAGTTCTATGAACTTCTGAATAATACCCAAAATAATCTGATAAATTTTCTAAACGTCTGGAAGCCCCCTGAATTTGCGGATAGCTACCTGAACTTCTGTGAAGAACCCCTAACTTTTGGAAACTTCCCTGAACTAGTGATAAACTACCTGAATATGTGGACGATTCCCTGAATTTCTAGGAAACAATCGGAATTTCAGGAAAGTTGTCTGAACTTCTAGGAAGAACCCTTAATTTCTGGATAGCTCCCCGATTTTCAGGAAAGTTCCCTGATTTTATGGGATGTTCCTTTGACATCAGGGAGAATAGCTAAACCTCGGGAAAGTCCAAGTCAAATCTAAGAAGTATACCGAGCTACTGATAAATTCCCTGAGTTTCTAAGTGCACTGAATTTATAAGATTTTTTTCGAACTTTTGGGAAGTATTTTTGTCTATCAGTTTCTTCGCCTTTTCCGATATTCGGGGACGTAAATACTGCGTTAGTCTTAAGGACACATTTGCAAAAATTCCTCAAGGTCACCAACCCCCAAGTTTTCGCCTAGAGAACTAGCTGAGGACACTCCAACATCTTAACGGATGTAGCTGAAGTGCATCTATGTAACACTAAGGCCAACATATCCAGCTGCATCGCAACAGCTGAAAAAAGTCATCAGTTGACTCTAGTTGTCGCATAGTGTCTAAGATCATATCCCTGGCATGTTGAATCGTCGCAGAAAATGCTTCTTGCCATAGGTTGGCGTGGCGCTTTCTATCACTATCAGCCCAATCTAATATCGTTTAAATGAGATGCATGCATTCACACACTCAATACCACTCAAACCAATCCATGGTAAAAAGTTTGCGAAAAATCCTCGGTCTCTGAAAAAAAACAAAACTTCTAATCTCTGGATATTGTATGTTTGACAAGATGATAGGTGTAGGTGGGTTTAACAACAAGAAATACTACACCGGTGCGGGGAACGCAAAGTTGGTCTGTTTTAGCTGGTTCTATTTAAGTTTGCTGATGCAAATCAACTATAAAGATGTTAAAATAGACCACCGCTGAAGATGCTCTGAGCGGTACGTTTTGAACAGGCTGAACAATGAGAACGGTGGACCGAGTAAATGACAAAAACGCTACTCAAATCTTTTGAAAAAGGTGTGAGTATGGTTCCTTCCATATGACAAAAATTCCCGATGGCTTTTGAAATTCCCGCCTTTTTCCCGATGATTTTGGATTCCCGCATTTTTCCCGCATTTCCCGAGTCAGGGTGATGTATATGAATGGAGACTGGATGAAACCTGTGGAAAACCATGACATCCCTTACAACATATGTGAAACGTCACGTATAGATTGGAATGTGGGAGTTCCCACTGTTCGTCATGGCTCCATAAAATTCTTCACAGATGGCTCACAATAACTCGACAAGTCGAGTTATTAGTACGAGACACTGAAGAAGTCTGCACATTGTAGACGAAATACGCGTATCTGTCAAGATAAGCAAAGGTAGTTGGAAATAAATGGAAAATACTAATTTTTCTTCTAATTTCTAGTTCCAAATTTGTTTCCATTTGCTTGATTAGTTCTTGAGTTATGCAGAAACTTCTGTGGTAGATATAGTAGATGGATGGCAATTTAGCAAGCAATGTTTGTTTCATCAGGTCACGACAACTTCTATGAGAGCCTCCCCTTCCAGAGAAAGGAGGGGTTTCAGACCACCGTACACACTTAGAAAATTTACAGTATTCGGTAATTTTTTACCGAACTTTTAACAGCTGAACGTTCGGTAATCCGAGTTAACGGATTTCGGTAAAATTTGACAAGTTTTGGCAAATTTTTTGCCGGAATACTGTAAATTTTCACCGAAATCATGTAAATCGGATTACCGAACGTGCAGCTGTTGAAAGTTCGGTAAAAAATTACCAAATACTGTAAAATTTTCGAAGTGTGTAGAAACATTGAGAGACAGTCTCTTGGCATAATTGCCATTTGGCATTGATTGGCGAATGGAAAATACTAATCTTTCCTCTCAATTTCTAGTTACAGGTATTCCACTGAACATCTCACACTTTCCAGAATTCTGTAAACTAACGTTTCATCAGAAACATTTGGCATAAATGCTAGAAAATTAGATATGTTTCTAAACAATCGACCGAGTCACTTTGGCATTATGGTTTTGACACATCAATTTTAGAGAAAAATAAATTTTAGTCTAATAATCGTATCGTAGAATTTAAAAAACAAAAAAAAGGAACAACCTAATCTGTAAAGAAGGGAGATAATACTACATATTGGCCTATTGGTGACAATTGCGTTTCTGTCGATATCGCCAAATTATAACAAACACAACTAAACCATACATAATTCTAATCAATCAAAAATTCACTGTTCAACAACAGGGAAGAAAACATGTGATTTTCAAATTTCAATTTTCAACGTAAAACCTATGAATGCCATTTTTTTAAGAACAGCGTATTTGGAAAGAAAGAAATATTACTATGAATAAAAGTCTATGCCTATGATATTATGGAAGATGACCACTTGGCTTCTATGTTATTTCAAGAGTGTTATGCCAACTGACCACTTAGCTCAAGTTATTGTTATGCCAAATGACTTTATGCCAAACGACCTTATGCCATACGGGCTTCCCCCGTCAAAACTACTAGAGAACCTCGATGAAATTGTGATTTCTTCTTCTTTCTTGCTCTCAACTTAGTGTTCTACAAGCACTTACACAGTTGTTATTTGGGAGCCTCCGATGTCAGGTAGCGTTTTATCATTAGTATGGTTGTGTGGCAAGTACAATCTCATACCCTATTATGCCCAGGGAGTCGAGGAATTTAACTTAACGAAAAATTCCTGGACCAGACCGGGAATTGAACCCAGGCACTTCTAGCATGGTGTTGTTATGATGCTGCGCTTTTGTCGACTAAGCTAAGAAAGGCCCCAAATTGTGAATTAGCTAAGCTAATAATTGGTTTAAGCTAAGTGTTAAACTAACAGGAGTTTCGTACTGAATAAAATTACCAATTACCATTTACCAGTAAAAATAAACAATTGAAGCTACGTTGATTTAATTTTTATTTCCACTATTTCTCGCTTCACACCGCTCTCACATTCCCAAATCTTTTGAGAAGTGAAATATCCATCGGTTTCAAGAGCTTTCTCAAATAATCGTAAATTACCTCCGACGCCAAAGTAATATGTTTTTGCTGCCAGCAATCTAAAACAAAAACCAATCCAAAATCAGATTTAATTTTATATCTGGGAAATTTCCAAATTCGAAACAATTATGCAACTTACATTACTCCATCCGGTTTTAGTTGCTGTTTAAACAGGTTGATCAATTTATGGTAATTGTCCTGGCTATATATAGTTTCCGATGTCAGTACCACATCATACTGTTCTTTTACCTTATCCGCAAAGCTGGACCAATCACCAGAATAGAACTGAACCTCCGTATTGTATACGGTTCTTTCATCATCTTCTGTGTCGTTGTCACAGCAGTTGCAGGAGTAATTTTTAACTGTGACTTTTTCTAGTACATCTCGATTCTGAAACACGTACAATAATCCACTTACAATCATCATTTTATTTTCGAACAATCTTTAGGACTCACGTAATCTTGGAACACCACTTTCGATGCTCCCAGTTTTATTGCCAAAATTCCGAGTATCCCAGAACCGCATCCCAAGTCGAGAACTGTGCGTCCCTCAAACAATTTCTTATACTGTTCGTTCTCAGACATCAGCTCGCCAAGATCGAACGTACACTCCCACACCTTGAGACCTCCCTCATAGCGACCCGGAATCAGGTCTGAATGATCCATCTCTGCAGAAAGGATATCCAACCCGAGTTCCTCCTTTGGAATTGATAAACAATTTAGGTACTCTACCAGCATGGAATCGCTGGCCGGAAATACATGTAAATGGTCAGGATTAAGGGTTATGCCATGTTTGAGCTCATCGCTTAGTATCACTTCTTCGCATTGGTACTCGGTGGAACGAGTTTCGGCCTCTGTTGTTATGAAGCGCGATAAATTTGAAGTTCAAGAAAATCAAAATGCTTGGTTTGTAACTTACCGGAAGTGTCCGTCCCACTGGATTCCACAATTTCATTGAATGAAAATTTGAACATTTTTGTCTTCGTAGTTTGCAAAATTGATTAGTGTTCCAATCACAAAATGCGTGAAAACGTGAGGATTAAACTATTTTATCAGAGCTAATGGTGATACATTCTTATCGAATGAAAACGCGGTCTGATATGCAACAAAATAGTGCCGCTATAAATAAACACAGTCGGTCTTTTTGTTATGCGGCGCACGGCATGCTCCGATCACTACATCCGCTGCCAACAAAATCTTATAATTATTATGGCCCGAACACAATGATAACGAAAACGGAACGGCAACGGTAACCGAGGGGCGAATCACGCATGCATTTTCGATTCAGACTCACGTAATAGGTAATGCATTGTAGCATTTTTGAACATTTTTCAACAAATTGACGCATTTTAGAGCACAGTTATTGCACATTTATACCTGGTACAAACATACAACGTACAGCGTTGTACGAACTGTCAAATACTTTAATCCAGTACCAAAAACAAGTACAAGACTAAAGGAGTACAACGCTGTACGTTGTATGTCTGTACCAGGCATTAGGGGTGCATTTGATTTGTTTGTACACTTTTTAGCGTAATGATTGCGCTGATTCACTTTTCAACGGATTTTTTTGCAAATTCCTACACATTTTCGATTCAGTTATAAATCTAGTGATTTGCACCTCCAAGGTAGAGGCCACGGAATTTTGTTCAATATTACCAAGCGGAATTTGACAATTGATCTGCATGGAACGAAATGTCACCTTCACTTACGAAATAATCGAGCGGAACATTTTTGCGCAAGTAAAAGTGACAGCTCCCATTAGTTTGCGTGGAAACCTTACAAATTCCATTTTTATTTTTCATTCTTTTCTTGGCATACTGCTGCAGAAATTTCTTTTCGATTCTTGGTTTGGTATTGAGGAATCCAACTTGAAAAAAGAAGAAGACACCGAGTGGTGATAAATCTGACAGCTCCCATGTTAAAGTATAGGACGAAACTTTTAAAATGCCTCTAGAAAATTCAAATGAAATTCTAATTAAAAGCGGTTTGTTGTATGATGTAAGAAAAATCCAAAACTGCAGAACAGGAGCATTATTTTATTTTATTTTTATTTTGTTGAAAACGTCTTTAATAAGAAGTTTTGGATTTTTCTTACATCATACAACAAACCGCTCTTAATTAGAATTTAATTTGAATTTTCTAGAAACATTTTAAAAGTTTCGTCCTTTACTTTAACATGAGAGCTGTCAGATTTATCACCACTCAGCGTCTTCTTCTTTTTTCAAGTTGGATTCAATCATCTATTTGAATCAAAACCCTCGTATATTTGATTCTGAGATACGCGTTTTTGTAGACTGGGCTCCGACGCGAAGTTTTTTTTTTATTTTTCGAACAGCTCATTTTCAACTATACGAAGCGAGTCAGGCGAGTGCTAAGATATTTTTAACCCAATAATGGATAGAAAAATACCCATATTTTGGTCTTTTATTGAAAATAAAAAATGGGTAGTTATCCAGAACTCAACTCGTTCGAAAGCACGTTGAAAAGATCGTTTGTGGGTGCATTCATTATATGCGTTTGTCGTCGGTAAGCACCCGGAATTGGTTATTGGCCGCGGCTGTCATCCAGAATCTATTTATTTACAGGTAGCTGGATGAAAACTTTGACATGTCGCAGCTTATGGGCGACATGTTAACCAACCGCTTCCAGCAGAGCAGGTTCGAGTTGATCAGAGTGATGGCTAAATAATTCCCGGAATGTGTGAGTGAAGCGCATTAGCCCGGAATTGGGGAATCCAACTTGAAAAAGAAGAAGACACCGAGTGGTGATGAATCTGACAGTTCCCATGTTAAAGTATAGGACGAACATTTTAAAATGCTTCTGGAAAGTTCAAATGAAAGTCTATTTAGAAGCGGTTTATTGTATGATGTAAGAAAAATCCAAAACTGCACAATATGGGCATTATTTTAACTTTATTTTTATTTTGCTGAAACTGTTTTTATTGAGAAGTTTTGGATTTTTCTTACATCATACAACAAACCGCTTTTAATTAGAATTCCATTTGAATTTTCTGAAGCATTTTAAAAGTTTCGTCCTATACTTTACCATGGGAGCTGTCAGATTTATCACCACTCGGTGTCTTCTTCTTTTCTCAAGTTGGATTCCTCAATAAACCGTGATGAATCTTGCCGACACGGAGGAATTTTTTTTTTATGTTAAGTATTGTTTATTTAGATTGAATTTTAATCAAATATAACACTAGACCATTAATCAAGTAGCCTCAAAATGAAGTCTAGTTCACCAACATCGATTCTATTATTAACATTTAAATTAATAAAGCTGCACACTTAGAAAATTTTACAGTATTCGGTAATTTTTTACCGAACTTTCAACAGCTGAACGTTCAGTAATCCGATTTACCGGATTTCGGTAAAATTTTACAATATTCCAGTAAAAAAATTACCGGAACTTGTCAAATTTTACTGAAGTCCGTTAAATTGGATTATCGAACTGTTCAGCTGTTGAAAGTTCGGTAAAAAATTACCGAATACTGTAAAATTTTCTAAGTGTGTGATGTATTTTATAAAGATTTTAAGCATTTCTACTTTTATCGCTGGTTCTATGTTTCCCAAAATGGGTCGCAGAAGATCGTCGAAGGTTAGCTGCTGCCACCCGCTAAGAATCATGGTCAGCTTTGGTTGGATGTGTGCCCATGCTGCGGCTACTCGAGGGCACTCGCCGAATTTATGATGGGCATCAGACAAAACTGGCAATAAGGATCGCTTGCACGACCGATTTTGTTAAGTAGCCTACGATGATCCGTCTTCTCATTTATTAATAGGTACAGATCCATGCGCAGGTTGGACGGCAGCCTTCGTGACGATATGTTTATCCAGATTTTCTTCCACTCGATGCCTGGATAGTTTCTTTCCACTCTGGGAAACTCCGTTTGTTCCAGATAGAACTGGTGCATGAGATCACTGGAGGGGTTTTGTTGGATGTTGATAGGAAGTAAGGGAATTTGCTGAGAGAGGAGTTTGAGGCAAGGAAGATCGGCGGGGGGAGGAATATTTTGGGAAAGAAGGAACTGATAATGGAGAAGGGAATTGATCTCTTGAAGGTGACGGTTAATAAGAAGCGCTTTGCACTTGAATGCTGGCAGTTGCAGCTTCAGTCCTCCTTGCTCCTTGCTACGCGCTAATTGCTGCATAGGGACGCATGCAGCTACTCCACGAAACAAGAAGGTCCTCATCGACGATGTTAGCTTTGCTGTGTGGATGCATTGCGGTGGTAATATTGACGACAGGTACCACACCTTCGCCGTGATAAACGTATTCAGCAGGATAATTTTCTGCTGCAGGGAAAGGGAGCGCATGTTGTGCAGGAATATCATCTGCCGAATTTTACCCACTAGTGTGTCCCAGTTTAGCTTTGCTATCAGCCGCACTGAGTTGGCAAAAATAACGCCCAGCACCAACGCAGAGATCACCACCACACACACGCTCCACACGTGATAAGAGAGTGTGGAGATAGAGCACGAAAAGCAGCATCAACATTGGATCTCCCTGCCGAACGGATCGTTCGATACGGAACGGCTGTGAGAGGTGCCCATTCACAAGCAGCCGGGACTAAGAGGTAGCAGCCACCCGAGAAAGCCAGCTGACGAAATTCTGGTTGACACCAAGAGAGAGCAAGGTTCGATGCAGGAACTCATGAGAGACCCGATCGAACGCGTGGTCGAGATCGAACGAGATTAACTTCCCCTTCTGCTTTCTCGCGATAAGCTGTGCCACACGATCCTTGAGGGAGAGTGTAGCTTGAAATATAGAGCGGTCGGTGTTGGCGCATTTTTGTGCGTCACTCAAAACACGATGTGATCGCAGTACACGTTCCAGTCGGGCTTTCATCACACGGGAGAGAATCTTGTGGTCAACGTTGAGCAAGCTGATGGGACGGTATGCTCTCGCACTGCCATGGCCACCTCTCTTTTTAACCAGCACTATGGTACCATCGGTGAATGCTGTGGGGAGGTCATCCGTCGCGGCTTCATTCATGACGAAGTAGAGCTCCCGATAGATGATGTCGAATGTACGGTGGTAAAATTCTATCGGCAAGCCATCGATGCCCGGAGACTTTCGTTTTAGCGACGTTCGGATGGAATTTTTCAACTGGTCTACGCTGATCTCTGCCATTAGAGCTGCATTTGCTTCGTCGTTCTCCGGCACGACTCTCTCGGTTTCGAACGTTTCTTCCCCGTTTCGCCTTGTCTCTTCCGCCGCGTATAGGTCCCGAAAGTATCGAAACATGTGCTGTTTGATCTCTAGGGAGCCTTGAATTTGTTCTCCTTGCTCCGTCTGCAGTCCTGTGATCGTGGTTTTTTTTTCACCGTCGGTCGCCCAGCTGAAAAGTTGATATGCTCTCCCCCGCAACGAACGTTCAACCATGCCATCCAGGTGGGGAAATTTCTGCGCTGACGGGTCCAGAACTGCCAAAGTACTCATAAATGGTTGATTTTCACACAACCTTGGTATGTAATAAGTGGACTAACCCACAAGGTGGGTAAAAGTGTTTTACCCATAAGTGAGAACAACGTCTGTACGTCATACTAGATGTTTACTTTTCACCCGTCTTCTCAAACTAGTATTTTCTTGTATGGGTTAATCATCTAAAAAAATCGATTAAATACTATTCTCAAACATTTTTTTGGAAAATTTTAAAAAATTAAGATAGAAATTAGCACATTGTATTCAATAATATTCTAAATTAACAATAATACATCGAATAGAAACCAAACATTCATGATCTATGCGTTTATAAAAATGTGTTTCTAATTTGTAAAATCACTTTTCTTCTAGCTTGCGGAAATACTCTGGATCCAGTTTATTCCTGCACATCGAATGATTGAAATTGTAATCCCGAATTCAGAGCTGAAAATAAAATTAAACACCAAAGCGAGGTGCAACGGATAAGAGTTATATACTTGTTCTACTGACGAACTCTAAAGGATTTCATTTTTTACGAAGTAAATTTTCGCCCATATAAGAGTAAAAACACCCACCTCTGGAACTTCATGAAGCTGTTTCTAGGTGGATACTTTTAACTCACATTGTATTTTTTGAAATTACCCATCCTTTTGACAGCTTCATAAAGCTGCCGAATGTGAGCGATTTTTATAAATGTGTAATCTCAAATCTCCGTGTGCTGGAGGAGAGCTACTCTTCATTGATCTCAGTGCCGAGCAGATATTGCGCTCCTATCTGGCCAACTCGCTCGCTGTATGTATTTATGTATGTATGAATATTATTAATATAAAGAAATTTATTTATATGAGAGGAATAAAAAGAAAATGCTTAACAATAGCAGCCAAGGGGATTTTATTCATTTTAATATTTTACCCAATTTCCATAAAAACCACATTTTATAATAATGAGTAGAACTAATCAAAAGTCAAATAAATTGTAGGTTTACCCAAATTTGGGTACAGACCCGGTTAAGACCCGGATTGAGTTGTTCAAATTTTTATACTTTTGGCTTAGCTTCACTCAAATTTGAGTAAATCCGAATGAGTGTGAAAGAGGTTCTGTCATGCCTCATCGGCCAAACTTTGTTTTGGTACATCATAAAGTCTTAAAAATCAGATAGAAAATACAAAACTATTAAAATCTCCACAATTTAGGTGTTTAGAAGAGAAATGCCAGCTTCCTGTACGATTCCCGACTGTGAGCTGAAATATGCTCATTCCGAGGATGTATCTTATCACAAGTAAGTGTTTATTTAATAATAACAAACATCATTCTCATCGGAACGTTTACGTTGTTAGATTTCCGCTCAAGAAGCCCGAACTACTTAGACAATGGATCCTGTTCACTGGTCGAGGTCCCGACTGGATGCCAACCAAGTGGAGTGCCATTTGCAGTCGTCATTTCAAACCTACTGATTTCAAGGATTGCATGTTCAGGTTTGTAATTTGGAATTATTTATTTTCTAAACTTATTGAAATCCACGATATCTTATAGGAAAAATTTGATCAGTACCGCAATTCCGTCGATTCGAGTAAGGCATCAAGCTCCAATTGCTTCCTTTATTAATCGAGCAAAAACCGACGAGGCTAAGAAATCTGTGAAAAGTGCAATTGAAGAAGCAGTGGTTCTTCAAGACGAAACCTTTGATCAAATGGACACTGACCAGGAAGATCTCTACGGTGCTGAAGAACCCAATTTTCTAGACATTACCTGCCGATTGTGCGGAATTGTTTTTAGTAAATGGTGCCAAGGATTGCTGGTTGATTACCGCGAACATTCAGCAGTTATAGTTAAATGCCTTCCATTTATAAATTTGGACATTACCTATTTTCCCAACAAAATTTGTGGTCACTGTTTACGTATGATCAATGGATTTTCCGCATTTTATGACACTGTTGTAAAGGCTCAAGGTGATCTAGAACTTAAGTACAGCAGCAGAGGGATCCATGAACAGGACACATTACAAACACCGGAAGAGCCTTCAAGACTGAAAATAAAACAAGAACCCTTTGTGAACATCAAAGAAGAAGCAGTGGATTCTAGCACTAAAACGAAAGAAGTACATCCGGAAGCTTTAGAGAGTACGCTTATAATCAAGAACCCAAATGTAACCAATGATAAGAACAAAATTTTGCTGTTTAATAACCCGTCGCACGAAGGCCAGTTCTCAAAGCAATTTCGTGAATCGAAAAATTGCGAAATTTTGGAGATCGTCAACCTGTATCCGCCTATTGTGGACATCACAAGTACCACAATCAGAGAAGTTCAACCATATGAGGTGACGTTACCTTCTGTGGCAAATTGTAGTTTCCAACAACAAGCTGCTCCCCAGCTTATCAACCTAAAAACGGAAGATACTGCTGAATCGTACGAAGATTGTGAGGACTACTACAACTATTACCAAGATTTCCAATCTGATTTGAACACCTTGGAGGAACATAGCTACTCCATGCTGCCAATACAAGCAGATGACAACAAGGACGAGATTTTTCCACACTTACCAGAACCAGTTGAACCTATAAGATTAGGGGAATCGGCTACCGTTCAGGTGATACATGTAGAACTTCCACCTCAGCGTTCGAATCTAATGAGCCGCCCAAAGTTGAAGTATTTTTGTCAGAAATGCTACAGCAAATTTCGAACCAGGTTGAAACTCATTAAACATCGAACTTTTGCATGTCACATGAGGAAGGCTGACGTTTTCAACTGCATTTTTTGCTTGAGAAAGTTTCCCACATGGGTGCGATCGCAGATGCATCTATTGTTGTGCCAGAGACGAATTCAACAAAGACAGCTCCTGTCTCTAAAGGCCACGCAAGCCAGGGAGAAACTTAATTCTCGCCGAAAACAAGTGCAACAGAGTGGGAATCAGCAACCCGCCCAAGTTCGTCGCTACAGTTGTACTATGTGTGAACGAACCTATTCCAGATCGTCCAACTTGAAAAGGCACATGACCAGCCATCGACCGGTAGACCAGTGGAATCACAAGTGTGGCATTTGTCATAGGATATTCGATAAGTTGCTCGATCTTAAAAAACATTTTCAGCTGGCTAAATGTGCTGGTAATAGCAGTAAACATGAAGATGCGGCAGAAGATATGAAATGTGATGACACGGCACCTGAAATAGTGACTGCGGCTGACCGACTGCTGTACGTTTGTTCTACGTGTAATAAGCAATTCAAGACATACAACAGTTTGAAAGTTCATGAAAGTATTCACACTGGTAAATGGGTAGCATTTCGTTGTCTCAGTTCTCAATAACCATTCTCACTTTCTCCCAAAGGACTTAGGGTATTCATCTGTGAAACATGCGGCAAACGCTTTGGTGGACAGATGAATCTTACCCAGCATCGACTGACGCACGTTGACACGAGACAGTACGCTTGCAAACTGTGCCCAAAGGTGTGTGCGGTTCGGGTACTGATGGAGTGTGATCAAAATGTGATTTTTTTTTCTTTTTTAATTCACAGGTCTTCAAACGTAGTGGCGGTCTGGGTCAGCACGTGAAATCCTTTCACATGAAAATTAAACCGTACCAGTGTCCGGTTTGTCGAAAAGACTTTGCCCTGAAAGCGGACATGATGAGGTGCCGACATTCGAAATTAAAGGAGTTTGGATAAGAATATAATAGTTGTTGAACGCTAGACATCGTCGTTTTGTTTTATGTGATTTTCTGTGACCTTTTTCACCTGAAATGATTGTCGAGCTGACCAAATTGTGCGTACGTTACAGGGATAAGAGGTGAAATTTTGCTCAATACGTTCGTAGTTTGATTTTTCGCAACATTTTAACTTCTTGTTGGCTCGTTGGCAGTGGGACCAGAGCGGCCATTGTGGCTAAGGGTTCTCTTTCATCCCAACCAAAAATCTGTACAAGAGAAATCATAAAAAAGGTGCACGACCCTATTGATAAAATTCTTATTATTAGAATAAATTGCCTTAAAGTTGATAAAGCAATAATTTTCTTTAAATCAAATTCAAAATTTGCCACTATTCCTGTCTTAGCTTAGCTTAGCCTGACTGACTGCACAGATCAATGGTTGCTACTCCGTGATTGATCAGAATCATTGAAATTGCACAATGAATCAACTGAATGGGGCTGGGAGTAAGCGACCATTCTCACTGTACACGTTTCAGTGACTCAATTTCTTTAATAATCAATAACGGCGCCGGCCATGTCCTTGCAATCAGTTGGGAATAGGGAAGGAAAGTTAGTGTGACCTTTACTGATTAGGGACCGTGTTTACCTCTGCATCCCCACAAAGGTCACAGGAAGGAGGTGTTTCTATGTTAGTATACTGGACTCGGGAAAATCTCTCTGGACACCCGGTGTCCTACAAAAATGTTCGACAAATTTCTCTTGGTAAACCAGTTTCACCACGGATCAGTTCCATTACCGACAAGGCATTGCTGTAGATACAGTTCCACAGTTGGACAGGTACAAGCATAGTAGACAGGCACAAGCCGGTTGAGCCAAGAATGGATACGGCGTCGATACAGTTAAGGGTCAAACATGAAATACTCCGATAATAATATCGGAAAACAACGGAAAAAAATGCACGTCAAATTTGCTACCCTAACCTGTTATGGTAATCTGAATAACCGAAAAAGTTCGATTCAAAAGATGTATCGGAATAAGGTGACGTCCAATTGCTTTACTTCATGACTGAAAAAACGAAAAAAACAGCCTTCCTCTTTCCATTCGCGAAATCGTTAACACTCCTCTTGTGATCAAGGTTGTCAATATTGTCAATTGCATTTTTCGTCAACTAATTATCGTTCCTCTTAGGATAAACGGCAAATAAATCAGTAGAATGGAAAGCGCTCACCTGGATAATCAGCAACAATCAGCAAACGTGTACCAATCGGTTCGTTTTAGGAATCCATTTACACCGGATTTTAGTTCTATTCAACACACAAATGATGTTTAGGTATGACTGGTATGACTCTGGTCATCAACACAGCATCCACTATCACACGTGACGGTTATTATTGAGATTCTAATAAGGATAAATTTCATCACACAAAAAATACTGAAAAAACGTGACAGCTCACCAAAGCCCACACGGAGAGACTAAACAATCCAAAATTAAGTCATTTTCACTCATCTTGACAGCTAAGTAAAACCAGTCATAATTGAGTTATTCACAGAGTATCCAATTTTGAGTAATCTGAATAGACTCTGTGGTGAGTGAAATTAACTGTTGTAAGAAGATTGACTTCACAGTAAAAATAATCCAAAACTGAGTGTTATTTATCTGAAAGTATTCGGAATTGCTTTAGTGAACTAAACTAAACTAAAAAATGGGGGCATTATTTTGATTTATTTTTTATTTTGCTGAAAATGTCTTTATTAAGTAGTTTTGGATTTTTCTTACATCATACAACAAACCGCTTTTAATTAGAATTTCATTTAAATTTATTAGAAGCATTTTAAAACGTTCGTCCTATACTTTAACATGGGAGCTGTCAGATTTATCACCACTCGGTGTCTTCTTCTTTTTTCAACTTGGATTCTTCTATTGAATATTTTTGACAATTGGCAGTCGAATAGCAACCCTCTCTCGCGCCACTATCGCGTTGCTAAATTTGAGCGCCTGATGCTTTCCGATGGAAGAATCAAGGCAATGCAAAAGTGAGGTTAAACGTCGTAGATGTCGCTAGTTTAAAATGGGTTTTCGAGCTGTTTAAGCAAAGAATTTGTGATAAAAATGTAGGAAAATCGACGATAATGACTTTACAAACCAATTTCATGCAGTTTGAAAAACAGCCAGAAAGTTATTATCAATTTTAGTTTTACATATAACGATGTTTAACCTCACTTTAGCTTTACTTGGATTCTTCAATAGCCGCGCTACAATTTTGCTTGGGCTTTTTGTTGCGCCCGATACGGTTTGAAGTGATGGTGAGGGCAATCAAATCTAGACAAAATAGTCAAAAGGTCGAAAGTAACATTTTTAAACAATTATCCCTAGCGTATTTTCTGGTATCGGCTTGCTCCCACAACCAAAATAGCACCAGAAACATGTAGAGGGAGTTATTACCTACTAGTATTACGGTAGTGGATATAGATGTTAGCAACCTGGCATTTCCATGAAATTTACGGTTTAAGTCATTGTTTACAATTGTTCCTTTCGACCTTTTGACGATTTTGTCTAGAAATATAGTTAAGCCGCGTACCGCTACGGATGCTCTAACGCATGGACAGGCGATAAGAATTTTTCAACCTTGTCTCTCGGATGAACCATTATTGCAAAAGAGAACTGAATATCCAGCTCGCGTCACAACTGTTACATATTTCTTTAAACTAAAAATAACTCCATGGTTGTACCGATACAAAAAATCATGGTCATGGTGGCTATTGCCTTTTCACCACGTTCGTGCTTTTCTTAACTATGGTCATGGATACGAGGGACTATTACGACACTGTTGAATCAACTATTTTCAATGGTCACTATACTGCCATGGTCATCCTAATCCCCATCAATTGACTATCACACTTTTCTCTGTGTAAAAGCCGTGTCGTAGTACACTTATGTAGAGGCAAGGTTGCGGCTTATCATTTTTGACTTATCCATATTCATTTGCCGATAGCTCTTCTCAGAAGCTCAATTTCAAAATATAATGTATAATGAACTTATGGTGCTTGAGTAGACCTACAACTTGGTATAACAATACATATCTCTATCTCTTATATCTGAGGAATAAGAGCGTATATTCGCAGTGACCTTCGCGATGATGTTCGCGGTGAAAATCACGCGATTATCATCGTGAAGATCACTGTGAATATACGCTCTCATGTCGAAGATATAGGAGTTAGAGCAATGTACTGTTAGACAAAGTTGTAGGTCTACTCATGCACTACAAGTTCATCATACATCATATTATCAAATCGACCCTATGAAAGGAGATATTGGCAAATGAATATGCCTGAGTCAAAAATGATAAGCCGCAACCCTGTGTAGAGGCATTGTCGTTGAATGTAATACTGGCGAGTTTGTACAGGAAAAAAATCGGAATGAGCCTAGAGACCTGAATACACACACGGCATCGTGATGCTGACTATTGCCGGTCATAAGCAAATGAACGTTCGCCACTTGGATGTGAAGAGTGCATATTTGTACGGACAGCTGAAGGAGGAGCTGTATTTGCGGCAACCCAAGGGTTTCGAGAAGCCAGGTCAGGAGAAAGTAGTATGTAGACTTCAGCGCAGCCTCTACGGGCTGAAACAAGCAGCGCGAGTGTGGAACGAAACTATTTGTGAAATACTCGATACGATTGGGTTTAAGCAAGCAAGAGCGGATCCATGCTTGTTTACGAAACGGGTTCCCGGAGTACTGATATATCTTTTGATATATGTGGACGATATCATCGTTGTCGGTAGATCTGATGTAGAAATCGATATCCTTGAGTACGCGTTGAAGAAGAAGCTCTCATCTCTTGGAGAAGTCAGTTGCTTCCTGGGGATTCGAGTCTGCAAAGATAGTGAAGGTTACTATTCGTTGGACCAGTAAGGATACATAAATAATGAAGATTGCTAGTCGGGTCCACCTCAAACGCGCTAAGGGTTGAAAGATTCCTCTCGATACAGGATACTTCCGGAGCCGCGAAGGAAGCAAGACGTTACCTGTTAACAAACAGTACCAGTGTTTAGTCGGGGCGTTACTCTATGTAGCTGTTAATACGCGACCTGATGTGTCGGCAAGTGTGGCGATTCTTGGTCGTAGGGTGAGTGGATCTTCGGAAGCAGATTGGGTGGAGCTAAAAAGGGTGATGAGATATCTCGTTAAAGCCAGTGACTATAAGCTCAAGCTAGCGTGCATCAGCAATAAAACTCCACAGTTAGGCGGTTATAGCGATGCCGACTGGAGCGGCGACACGGATGACCGCAAATCAAACACTGGATATTTGACAAGCGACTATCTCTTGAAACTTGCAGGGAGCTACTGTGGCTTCGCAAGCTGCTCGAAGACTTCGAGGAAAAGCAGAATGGTCCGACTACCATTTTTCAGGACAATATCAGCTGTATCGACTTTGTATCGGCCGATCGCTCTTCTAGACGTTTGAAACACATCGATACACGTATGTTTTTTGCTAAAGACATGTCAGATGCAGGCGTAGTAGTTGCTCAGTACTGTCTGCCAGAATCAATGATTGCTGATATTCTTACCAAACCACTGGGTTGTTTGAAGCAGAAGCAGTTCTCGACGATGATGGGATTGGCCGAGTGTGTCTGGGTAGCCTGTGCATTGTCGATGGTTCTGTCCACTTCGTCCAATACCAAGTAATGCGAGGAGAGTGAAGGAACAAATGCAATCCCACAACTACCTTGTCCATAATTCATCAGAACTGCCACTGAAGCTTGCGACGGACGTTTCGTCCTATGGGGTTGGGGCAGTACTATACCACGTGTACCCGGACCACACGGAGCTTCTAATCCAGCTCGCATCTCAAACCCTGAACCGTGTACAGCAGAGTTATATACCGGTGGACAAGGAGGCGTACGTTGTGATATTTGGAGTGTAGAAGTTCTTTCAATACATCCACGCATGAAAGTTCATCTTGCTTGCCGATAACCAAGCTATCTCGAGGACCTTCGGGGAGCATAAGAGGTTGTCGATGATGTCTGTGAGTTTTTCAATTCAAATTCGGTTTTGCAACGGTTTCTACTAACCTTTTCGAGATTTCCGTTAGGACGACCGATCCTGACAACGAGATTTAGGAATGCTGTGGAGTTCAGCCAGATTTAAGCTCATTCGAGGAATCAAACATGGTCGTGGTTACGTGCCTGTCGCTCTTCGAAAAAGTGTTCTGGAGGAGCTGCACTCTACTTACTTCAGTACATCCCTAACGAAGACGCTAGCAAGGGGTACTGCCAATAATCAATAGGAAACTAGCGATTTAAAATTGACCTTATACCTTATACGTTATTCGTGCGCCTTTCGTTGCTTAAATTGTTGTTTTTGTTTTGATTTGAAATTTGTCCGATTTGAGCTATGTTTTTAGGTGCGATTCATTAGGCCTGGGACCGACTTTAGGACCAAAGTGCTGATACTTTCTGGGCCAATCATCCAATTTCTTCAAGGCTATCCAAGAAGAAAATTGATATAGTTTTGGCACAAGTTAGTACCTGCACATCGGTCCCAAGCTCACCCTCAAATATTCTGCCGAAATAACATAGCGAATCAAAACATAAACAAAGATTCTTGAAGCACAAGAATGTATTGCAAGGTGTACTTCGGATCAAGGGGTGCTAAAACAGTGAACCAATTTCAAATCGCTAGTTGCATATTGATTGTTTCTGATATTGCTGGTGGCAAAGACTGGGCTGGGATGTAGACAACAATCAATAGGAAACTAGCGCATTAAAATTGGTTTACTGCTTTAGAACCACTTGGTCCTAACATTTGCATGAAAAAAATGGACTGACGAAATTATCCACACAGAGAAAGCAAACAACTTAAAATTAAGTCTTTTTCACTCATCTTGACAGCTAAGTGCAACCACTCAAAATTGAGTTGTTCACGAAGTACATACTTTTATGTACTTTGAAAAGACTTCGCTTTGGGTGAAATTAAACTGTTCATCGAAAAGTCACTATTGGGTAGGAGTAATCCAAAATTAAGTCCTAAATTGAGATTTGTTTTTTAAAAAAAGCAATTGCTTCTTCTTTCAACAACAAATAAGTACGCAAATTGTTTTAAAATTTAAATGATTTTATCAACACTCACTTCATACCTTCTTACAGGATACATATGATTAAGAGGCATTATAAAATTTCCTAATGGGCAAAGTTAGCTCTGTAACATTAATGGCAACAGCTTTGCCAAACATAAATGGCCACAAGGTCGTACAGCTTGCTAGTTCTCCTGAATGTTCACATGCAATAATATTTTCTTCCATTTTTCTCTTGATTCCACAATTTGTCATCTTTTTTAGAAACGGAGAGCACCCCGATTGTGAACTGAAAAATAAGACAAAAAAACATGTTTATACAAAATCGAGTAAGGAGTAATATTTAAATTAAAAAAAAAATATTCACCGCATCCATCAATGCAACAGTTCATCCCTCAAAAATCAAAATCTGGTAAATGTTGCAAATCTTTTACTAAACAAATTAGTAATTCTTACCCGCAAGCTTTTGGTAGCTTCCCTCGTCAATTTTGTTTTTCTTTATTTGCTCCATTATTATTGTTTTAACACCAATTCATGTTTTTTTCTGAGAAATAAAAATCAATGAAAATCGATTTTTTCCGGCCAAGAATAGCACATTAATGAAAATGGCGCACAGCTCAAAATCTTCATCAAAATATAAAGAAACTCTTCATTTTGTTTTCATCATAGGGGAGAAAAGAAAACAATTCAAATTTAGATTAAAAGCACTCAACGCTAACAGTCCTCGGAGTATTCTATTTTGAATCCAAATGACGTAAAAGGATTAAATTTTAGTTAAAACTACCTATCATTGAGAGTTGAAATTTATCCAAAACAGCAGTCTTAAAAGTGTACCTTCTTTTAAGTACTTTATACTTCGATTTTAAGTTATTTCGTTGCAGCATCAATCATAGTAACGCATGAGTCAGCAGATAAAATTTGACAGCTCTATCAGTTGAACTCTAACCGTGACGGCAAAAACAGTGGAGCAACTCCGTTCAAAAGTGTGCGCGTTCAAAGAAGGACACCCCGCCGCGTCGAAAATGGACATCGTGTGGCACTTTGTGGACGCCGGATACGCCCGTGCCGGCAGCTATAACATCTTGGCACTATTAGACAACAATCAGAAAGAAAGCCCGGTTCCGGACGGCCGTCGACCCTGAGCGACAAGAGGAAGCGACCTCCTTGCTGAAGAGGAAGACCGAGGGAAAAGTGGCTACATCGCTGCGTGCGCTTGGCCGGCCAAACAGTGAAAAAGTACCTGCGAACATGAACATACATGTCAGGAAGCGGAAGTCACGTCCACTGGTTTCGGAGCTGCAGGCAATGATGCAGCGACAGCGGCTGCATAAGATGGTCAACTCGATTTTCCCGGTGAATCGCGACGTGGCGGTGGTGATGGACGACGAGACCTATCTCACCCTGGATGACAACGGCTGGCAGTGCACCTCGTATTTTACTTCCCTCACGAAGGAGAAGATGGAGCGGCTGAATATCGATGTGGTACCCAAGTCGGTCACCCAGCTGCGTCCCATAGAGAATTTCTGGGCCAACCTGAAGCGTAGGATCCACTCCAACAAGTTTGTCGCGAAAACTGAGGAGGAATTGATAAATTAAACGAAGAAAGAACTCAAAAACATGCCTACACGCATGTTTTCGTCCGCCGGCGAATGTTCCGGTTAAATGCCGGAAGTGCCAAGAGTGTAGAATTTTTTGCAAGTAAGCTTAAATAATTACCTTCCATGGGAAATTCATCATAAGCAATTATCAGTTTTAGCTTTTTTTTATCACCATCCGAAAAAAGTTCATTTTTTTAATGCAAACGTTAACGGAAAAGCAACCTCGGGTAGTCAAGCATACTTTTTCTCTTGCTTCATATTGGAGAAGCTAGCCTAATTTTTTTAGAATTAGTTCGTTTATTTGTAAGGCTCAGACGTCTGTAACACTTTGCGGAGCTGATAATCGATATAAGCTAGCCACATCGTTATGTTATAAGGAGAAGGGTAAACTTTAACAAAACAAAAAGGATGCGAAACTTTGTAAATGCACCTTTTGATTAAGAAATAATAGATATAATGATGTGACAAAGAGGTTCTATTCTCGTGGAGCTCTTCAATCGAGAAGTTTTACTACAGAAAACTCGGTACCGAATAGGAAGATTGGGGTATTTATAGGACTGCTAATTCTGACAGGCCTACGGGTGCTGAAAGTAAACTCTTATGTTATCCTCTTTTATTCTTCCTCTCAACCATCTAGGATTTCCTAGTCTCATGCTTTCTTTCTTTAAGAATACCTTTAAAAAAAAGACCACATCTTCATCATAAGTGCAATTTACGAAACGAACATTTATTTGTAAACTTGCGGTAGAATTATGCCACGGCGCTACATACAACTTAAACGCTACAGATTTTTTATCTGATTCTTAAGCTAAAAATACATTTACCTTTCTCACACTTATAATCGTTCCCTTCGGATCGCTTAAGCAAAACACGCTCAAATCTACATCGCTGGCACACCTAATATTTCTATTCCACTCTCTTGCATTGCAAATCCTTCGATATCAAAAATATATCTTATTTTTTTTAGGTTGAATCCGTTGTTCAATTGTCCTCTCTTGTAATGCGTGCAACTATAATATTAGATATGGTATTTTTGTGTAACTCGTTTTTAAAATGGACGAAGCATGTGTTGTTTGTTTGCAAGCAAGTGAAATCAAATAATTAAAAACTAAGTAGTAAGATAAAATAGTGGAATTCCAAAGAGATACTTTGTGTTTTGTAACAGCGGTTCTGTCGAGCAGAGGCGCTCATATGGCCATTTAGGTTCCGTTCCTCTAAATAACTACTACTCTCTACGTAAGGCTTCTTTCATTTTCATTTCCTTTGATTCCTTCTCTATCACAATAATTTTCTTTGAGAATATGATAACGGTTTTTTTGATTATTTCATCTTTGCTGTAAACTGTTTGAACCGAAGTGTTGATTAAAACATCATTAAAATAAAATGACACATTACTTTCATTTAAAACTGGTCGTAAAACAGGACGCTACTAACTATGACATTTACAGATTTACAAATATTTATAAAATGAAACACGTGTCCACGATATTACACACTGGACGAACTCCTAGATAGCGTAGCAATCATAACGCAACTTTGGGATTTTACTGAAAAACGGCAGCTCGCTGCTGGAACTGCTGTCGCCGGATAACTCGTTCCTCCTCCATTCGGCGTTTTTCTTCTTGTTCTTGTCTGCCAGCGCAAATATAGCATAGGGGAGAAAGACAATGAATATTAAAAAACGTGATTGAAAATTTAATTCCCATTTGGCACAAACCTGATTTCGTCGTGGAATTTATTCGTCCTCAATTGTTGTTCGATTTTGGCCTCGAAGAAGTTTTTCGCCCCATTCACGCCAACCTCGTCAACATTGATCTCAGTGAGGCGAGCCAACTGCCCAAGTCCAGAATCGGACTCCAGCTCACCGGCACGTGCCTTTCTGAAAGGGTATTCTTTTTGTCTCACACCGATCGGAAAACAAATAAGTCACACTCACCTGTAAATGAGAAGAAACTCTCGGAACGAAATCCTTCCGTCCTTGTCTTCGTCGACTTCCGCGATCATTCCCTTCAGACCGAGGTGAGTTTGTGGGGCACCCAGTTTCTCCATCATGATCTTCAGCTCGGGTAGATCCAGGTAGCCATCATTGCCGACGTCGTATCTACGGGTAACGGACAGGGAGAAGAATGGGGAAACGGATTAAACAATTGTTAAATACAACAGCAAATATGAGTCATGGCTAGCTGGCGTGATGCAAGAATTTTTTCACGTTTGTCATGTGATGTGAAATTTCCGCAAATGGAAGTTGATTCTTGATGCGGAGTTTTTTTTTTATATTTCGCTGTTAAATACAAACAGCTTCGATGAATATTAATTTTGATTCACCTCTATTTAAAATATCGTGACATCGAATTCCGTACTGATCATGTCATGTGTAGATTTAGATATTCTTGTTAATTTGATTTTTTGAATAATACTTATTATTGAGAAATCCAAGTAAAGCCAGAGTGAGGTTAAACATCGTTGTGTCTAAAACTGAACTTGATAATAACTTTCTACACTGATATAGTCTTTTTTTTTGTGTTCTCCCATACGCGGAGTAACGATCTATGAAGATGTTGTTTGAGAAAGAAATAATTTCTTATTACCATGAGGCTCTAGGAGTAGACAGCAATTTTTTGCGCTTCCCATCGTAGCTCGGCCTTCACGATGCCCTCCTCCTAATTTCAAAAACTACTTCTATTCAATCTTCACAGCCTGCCGTGCGCTAACGAAACTATCAATACTTCCTCTTCACAACTTTGTTCTAGTAAAAAATTGCTGTCTACTCCTGGAGCTTCATTTTTTTCCTTCACAAACAACATCATCAATAACTTTCTAGCTATTTTTCAAACTGTAGGGAATTAGTCAGGATCTCGTTATCGTCTAGTTTCTTATCTTTTTATCACCAATTGCTTTGCTTAGACAGCTCGAAAAACCATTTTGAAAGAGCGTCATCTACGACGTTTAACCTCACTTTTGCGTTACCTGGATTCTTCCATTATAAATAAGAAATTGCTAACTATAAATTGTTATTGTTATTGTTATTATTGTTATTGATCAATCCCCACCCTTGCAGGCAACTACCCGCCGATCTGCACTTAGGCTGAGTGAGGACCTACTTAGCCTAAACGTTTGTGCATACTAATCCGTATAGCATGCCGCCACTTTCACTAACAGGCCCCGTTGTCCCATTAGCTTCCGTGCATTGGTTAGGGATAGGAGGAGATTTATAGGGAAAATTTAGAGAGAAGGAGTTGTAACTGAAAAGAGACAAGCATAACGAAAAACAAAACAAAACAAAATCAGGACACTGGATATTGTCTTCAAAACCTGGTTGAAATAAACTATTTGATGCCTGAAAAGAAACAGAACTAAGAACAAAGATACAAGCAAAATCCTTGTAGTCCCCCGGATGTTTCAAGAGCTCAGCTATTTATCTGAAAAGATACTAAGAGTTATTGTCTTACCTGTCTAGTTAAATATAAACCACTAACAAAGTGTGTTGGTGGTTCCTCACTAGGAAAACAAGGAAATTTATATTAACGCTTGATAACCAATTTGGATCGATCTATATCAACAGTAAGGAAGATATTGCAGCCAATAACACAATGGGATAGTGGTTCACCCGTTCCAAGATATGGCGGCCCGGCGATTATGGCAAAGGAATACTATAGATCACAACTAATTATAACCCTATAAGAAAATTGTAAATGAGAGAAAATCAACGCAACTGTTCACATTAGATGCTCGAAGCACTCTTCGTCCGTAAACTTTGTATATGTACAACTATACACCCAGACTTTCCCACAGAAACCCGTGAAACCCCACCGAACTCTCAACAACCGAACGCCCGGCATCCCCACCTTAAGGGCCCCGGCAAAACTCTACAGTTATCTGTAAAAATTTACCGGTTTTCGGTAAAATCCCACCGAAATCCGCCAAACCGGACTACCGAAAGCTCAGCTGACGAGAACCCGGCAAAACATCCACAGACCTCTGCAAAAAAATCCGAGTGTGCACATTTTACAAACAACCCTACTACTGGAACTCACATCTGCAACAAGAACGTTGAGCGTCCCAAAGAGCAATCCAAACCGTAAATTAAGATTGAAGGATTTTGTGGATTTAGCGTCGCTGGAAGCATCTCGTGTCTTCTGGCAACTTTACGCTTCTATTACTAAGCTCATCATTTTCGCACCACCCGGGGGAGACTTGGTCCTATACCCAATGATTTCATTATCTCCAATCCGCTCAACCAATCGCAATGTTTTGTGATATAGTGGACGGATTATTATAATTTGAGATAAATCAATGCAGACGTCTTCCAAAATTGGCAGATCGACAGGCAATCGGTGGAGACCCACCTGGTACCTCACATCAAGATGTTTAGAGGCGGACCGGGAGATTTGATGAGCTACCTACCCCAAGAAATTGCTAACTATAAATTAGAAGAAAAATTAGTAATCTCCATTTAATTCCATCTACCTTTGCTTATCTTCGACAGATACGCGTATTGCGTCTACAATGTGCTCGTCGAGCACCCGCTGCTACACAATAAGTATGTTAGGTATAGATGAGACAGAAGCGAGGTATATATTAAGTACACTTGTTTTTGACTCAGGATAGGTATAAACAAAATAATAATAAGATAGGTATAAACAACATAATGATAGGTAAGCGTTTTGTATTTAGAAAATAGTATATATACGGCAGGTGGTGAAGGTTTTCTTTCAGTCAAGTTATTAGTACGAGACACTGAAGAAGTCTGCACATTGTAGACGAAATACGCGTATCTGTCGAAGATAAGCAAAGGTAGTTGGAATTAAATGGAGATTACTCATTTTTCTTCTAATTTATAGTTACAAGTATTCCACTAAACAGCTCAAACCCTCTAGAATCCAAGAAATTGCTATTAATTTTAGTCGAGTAAGTCGAGTTATTAGTACGAGACACTGAAGAAGTCTGCACATTGTTGACGAAATACGCGTATCTGTCGAAGATAAGCAAAGGTAGTTGGAATTAAATGGAAAATACTAATTTTTCTTCTAATTTCTAGTTATTAATTTTAGTTTTTTTCCCCTGAAGCTTTACTCATTATATCTTTAACATAGCTATAGAAAAGGTTAAAGTCAAGGGGTGGATCGCTCAGCACACTTTTCTCCTGTGCTATTTCTGCATTGTTCCCGTAAGGTGCCGAAGGTGCCGATGTTTTGACAGCTCAAATTTTTATTTTCTGTTGTACCTACCAACCAGGCAACGCAGATTAGCAAGGTTGCTGGTTTCTTATTTCTATAAGCTCAACTGTCAAAAGTGTTTGCTTCTTTTTGTCGGCAAAGAATAAACCACGATATCGTCGAACTATATGGCGAACCCAACTTCCAGAAGGTGGCGAAAGAAATTATCTTATCGACACGAACATGCCTTCTAAGACAAGTCAGCAGCTTTTTCCAGTGATTCGAAGAGATTCAAAGAAGAATTTCAAGAACTTCGAAGGCAAGTGACATAAGTGCGGACACCGTGGACTGTCGTCAGCGTTAAGCCAATTCAGCGAAGAAGGATGTCGTTAGTTTCATGGCTGTTGCAAATGTTTCAAAGAAGAGGTCAGGACGCATCCACTCAGCGAAATAAACTTTCAATATTCATAAGATTGTATTATGATTATTTGCTATAAGAAATCAGTATTAATTTCATAAATTTATCTTATTAAATACAATAATGTTGCAAAACTAAAAATATGGAGCAAGCTGGATTCGAACCTTGAACATTCATAAGTCAGCTTTATGAAATTTAAAAGCCTTGTTCATATGTTGAACCTTATGAAACTCTTAAGTGTAGTCTTCAAGCTGGATTCTGGGTCTAGTGATCACCTTGTAAGTAAATCAAGGTTGCTAAGCAAGGAGAAGCAATGATTGCTGAGCAGATCGGTGTGCTAAAAATGTACTCTACGTTCACTGAAGCTGCGCGATATCGTGATGTTGGTCATGGCCAAAGCTGGAATTGACGTGCTGTTTCCTGGAAATGTTGGGAACCTCCGAGGAAGCTTGTATGAACTTGAGTTATTGCTGGAAGAAACTCGAGCCAACCATTGTGAAGTTGGAATTGGAAACCTGTGACATCGACTACTTGGACACAACGGATCGCGAGTAGTAGAGACCAAAAGGCATGTACGGAAATTCAACCAAAATAGATTTCAGCGATGCATGTGTTCCGAGAACCGTTCAATGGAACGCGTGTTAGGGCATAGTAAGTTTCATCGATGATTTGGGATGATCTACTTGCTGAAAAAAAATCCGGCGTGTTCGAGAAGTTTAAAAAAAAATTGAAGCGAATGTTGCGGCCATGTTTGGAAATTCCATATCAAAGATCACGGTTGGTCAAGGTAGGGAGTACTGTTCCACGAATCAGATATAGTTCTACAAGTGAAAACGGTAGAAACGATGATAGCACATACACTCCAGCAAAATGGCATAGCGGAGAGGTTCAACCGAACCTTGATAGAGAATGTTCGTTCCGTACTAATCCAAAAGAAGGTTCCAAAGAGTTGGTGGTCTGAATCAGCTCTCGCTTGTCTATACTTGATGAACCGAAGCCCAATAAATGCACTGCCCTCAAGGGTTACCCCAGCTAACATATGGTTCGGTGTCAAAGCGGAGCAAGACAAACTATGTGTGTTGGGCTGCAAGAGTTTCATGTGGATTTCAAAGCAGCAGAAAACCCAGCGGCTATCGCGTCGCTCGAAACATTAGGATTGCTCGAAGTTTAACGACACAGAAAAAATAACTAAATTTAGCAAGCGTGTATAATTTCCCCTCATTTAATTCCAAGCAAAATGAGGCGTAAACAACGAAATTGTTTGCAATCTTTCATGCACCATACACCAATGTTTGTAATCTTTCATACAACAGGCTAGATTTAGGCGTTATCTGGCTTAAATTTTAATCAAATATCCTATTATCTAGCATTCCCTTCATGTGCATTAGATAACGCAGAAAATTCATTGTTTCTTTTTATCTGTGGAGTTATCCTATCCTTACACACTTAGATTTTTTTACAGAAATCTGTAAAATTTTACCGAATTCTCAACAGCTGAATGTTCGGTAATCCAATTTAACGTATTTCGGTGAAATTTTACAATTATCTGTTAAAAATTTACCGAATTTCGGTAAAATTTTACCGAAATCCGTTAAATCGGACTACCGAACGTTCAGCTGTTGAGAATTCGGTAAAAGTTTACAGATTTCTGTAAAACAAATCTGAGTGTGTACGATAATGAGAAGCTCCAGTAGATGACACTGATAAAGTTGAGGATCAAGCCAAAGATAAAACTGAATTGGACGTGAAGACGGCTTTCTTCACGGCAACCTGAAGGAAGAATTTTGTATACTTAATGGTTCCTGATGGCGTTACAGCTCCTCAGAATACCGTGTGCTTATTCAAGTCACTGCAAGGACTCAACTAAGCGCCCAGGTGCTGGAACAAGAAGTTCAATAACCGGTTGCTTAATTTTTAGATTCCATCGCTCGCGTATACAAACTGGAGATGAGAATGAGAATAGATCATTTTCTATGCAGGCGATTTGCTTATCGTTGGAAGGGAGCTTGCCACAATCGTAAAATTGAAGAAAGCACTACCCACGTAACCAATAAGAATTGGCATATGCAGTCAATCAAGATTCAGATCTCCATTTCAGATGCTACAAGCATTATATTATCATTATATCAGCATGGCTAGAATCTTAAACATTGACTGTGAACTAGAAAGTTCGGCTAATTACTTAAAATGTAAGCTGAATAGAATTAGCCAAAAAACACCCTTTCATCCGAACTTTTGGTCGCTTGGGTGAGGAGCTATTTTCTGAACATGAAGCTAAAATATGATCAGGCAGGAAACGAACATCAACAAACTATTAGTACGCATCAAGATGATGGAATGCAACCCTGCCAAAAACACATATGGCGAAGAGCCTGCATGTTACTCAAGATAGCAAAGCGACCAAGAAACCGTACCGTGAGCTGTTGAGTACAAAATATACGCAATGTTGTGCTCCAGACCTGACCTGTGCTTGATTGGCAGTGACTTAAACTTGTAGTGAGGTAATTGGAAGCGAAGCAACTGATATCGTTACGTGATGAATCAGCTGAACCGTTGATAGGATATACCGTCGTAGACTGGGCATCAGATGCAGAAGGTAGGAATTCAGTCAGCTTACGTTGTTCGGCAATGCTGTGTCATGGTCAAGTGTGACCGTTGCCATATCTTCAAGCGAAGCGGAGTACGTGTCCCTGAGTTCTGCTGATTCGGAGGTCATCTGGCTTTCAGGACTGATGTGTAACCGTTGGTTAAAATTTGCAACTTGTTGGTGCGATTTCCAACATTCCTAATCGCCCATCCTCGAAAAAACATTAGTAACTCCTGTGGGCGGGCCACATGTTCTTGTTTACTGTGTTCTCTGTAATCTCTCCTCCACGATTTGTGTGTAGGTATCAAGCAGTGTTAAACGACCCTGAAACCCTAATCCCTGCAGGTTACAATTGGAAGATCTTCAACTGAAGCGATCTTCAACTGAAGCGGTTACGACCGCATCTATGGAGACACAAGGAGCGATAGGTATAGCAAAACATTGTGGAAACAAGAGATCGAAGCACATAGATATCAAGCATCACTTTATCAGAGACCAACATATCATTCACGGACAGGCAGCAGTGAGGAATGTGAGTACCGAAAACCAGTTAGCGGATTTGCCGCCTTTTTCGGCATTTCAGTTAACTGAGACCAGTCTTGATAAAAGTCATGCTCGTTAGATTCAAAAGCGTGGATTTTCAGGCAAAAGATCATTGCACGGATTGTAAGAACCTCAATTTTTTGACAGTGCAGGGAGCTTGTTTACAAGGCGGTAGAATCTAAGCCGAAGAAATGAAATTTCACATTGTCTATTACCGGATTTTTTACGATTAGATTCAGAACATGGTGTAAACATGTGCATTGATGAATATTTTCCGGCTATTTCACTTCAATGAGTAAAATTTAGAGCACAAAAACTCAAACCGATCTTTTTTCTAAGTCCGTGTAAACGAGCTCCCTGATCTGTCAGAAATGCAATGATTACCCCATCGTGCGATGATCTATAGATCATTGCACGAAGGCGTCATCAATGCAGTTTTGACAGTTCAGGGAGCTTGTTTACGTGGACTTAGAATATTTTCGGTAAGAGAGGTTTGAGATTTTGTGTTCAAAATTTGTTGCGATTGAAGTAAACTTTCCCGAAAGCAGACACCAGTGCTTATTTTTACATCATTTCCTGAATCTTATCGTACAGAATCCGGAAAAAGCCAATGACAAATTTCGTTTGAGCGGCTCAAATTCTAACACCTTGTAAACAAGCTCCCTGAACTGTCAAAACAGTGAGGTTAATACATTCGGTGCAATGATCTATATGACATTAACTACCTATAAGTTCCATGTAAAAATCAAATGAGAACACGGAAAGAAATGACGTGGGATTGAAATAACAATCTCGATAGTTGATACCTATAATGAACACATTTTTGATTCAACCACAAAATATGTTTAGTGCAAAGTTATTTTTGACTTGAATCAACCATACTTCAGAGTTAAAAGAGCCTTTTTTACACATAGGGTTGAATCAAACCCAAAATTTTATAATTTCAACTAGTGTTTATGCTTGAAGCAACTATACAAAAAATTAAAACAAGTAAACAAGTTAGTTTTCAGTCCAGTTCGAGCTCAGGTCTTAAAATTAGATTTAATGCATAGTAAATTACATTATGTAAATGAGAAGCTGTATTTTTTAATGTGTAACTTTGTTGAGCTATTATTGGAACAATAAAAATATAAACAAAATCGGTCTTAAATCCATCCCAAATTATATAATGAATTAAATGGCTTTCTCATTCAAGCGATTTCAGAAACAAAATTGAAATGATCCTAAGCATATTCAAACCAATTATTGTTATTCAGTTGGTTCAACTATAATCATGGTTGAATTAACTGGCACTGTAAGCCATCTGTCAAAATATCAAGAATATTTTCTTCGACATAACGACATTGTATAGTTGATTCAACCATATTTCACTGACATTGATTCAACCATACATTGATTAAATCAATCTTAAATGTATAATTGTTACAAACATGCATATGGGTTATCGAAAAATCAATCCACAAATATGGTTGATTTTAGATGAAATATTATAGATTGAAATATAC
Organism: Aedes japonicus; assembly: GCA_034211315.2. NCBI lineage: Eukaryota > Metazoa > Arthropoda > Insecta > Diptera > Culicidae > Aedes > Aedes japonicus. The sequence goes on along the minus strand of JASCZW010005793.1, from coordinate 33,295 downwards.
TTTTTTCTCCGTGAACTACTGACAACAAACGTAACAAGAGGAATGAACGTTCGAAGTTCAAAATGTTTTGATATTCATTAATGTAAACAGGTTCAGTTTCAATATGAATTTCGAAACGTCAGAAGTGAAATTCAATAAACCACAATGAAAATCAATTACCCGTCGGGATCGAAAAATTTGCAGGGGCAGTCCAGTTCAGGGTATTCTTGCTCAACATTGCTAGTATCTATTCTTATGGGACGATGGTTCGTATTAGGATTCAAAAGCACTTAATAATAAAAGAATCTTCACAAGAGATGATATTCTGATTTCGTCTAATGAAATTCATGCTTACCAATTGATAATCAAAACAACAGTGACTGCAGATTTTCGACCCACACTTAGAGCCTACTTCATTCATTGCAGCAAACAAAATTCAGTTGGCATAGAAGTCACAACGGTAACCAACACTCCCGTTTCATTTTACTCAATTTTTGAGTACAATTGTATGCTATCTCTTTTTCTCTCACGGAAATGTTACTCAATTTTTGTAAAAAGTGGATCTACTCAACAATTGATTTGTTCCACTTTTTAACGAAAATTGAGTAAATTTTTGTGTGAGAACTCAGCAAATTTATTACCAAAATTCACGAGTACGAGTATTTAGGTTTTATTGAATGGAATGAACTTTAATGAATTGAAATTTAACAGTTACTAAAACATACTGAGTCAAACTAATCCAATCCTAAAATAACAAGTCACTATTTAGGTGGTGCACCGTCCCCTCGGATACGTCTATGATAGCAGCAGCAAAATCAAAATACGTCAATTTCTACGAGTGGACTACTTCGATCTCTTACAGTCCATCAAATCTGTAGCAGTTACATTCGAATTTATTGAAAGCGGGGATTTGATTTACTGGATTTCATAAACCTGTGAATCTAAAACCATAAATGCTGGCGAAATTTTGGAAAAAAATATTAAGTTAAACACTGTTCAGAATTTGCAACGAGTTCACTGCACTGATTCAATATCCACTGGAGCTGGTGTAGACAATGTACCCGGGGAATCGCATCGAAAGAGGTTCCATCAAATAGTTTCTTCTCGTCTCAATTATGGAAAGTGCATCTTATCAATCAACATAATGTCAACAAGGCAGGGTCGCGGACAACCGAGAATTTCATTGACGGCTGTTCTCCTGATAGCGGCTATTTCCTCTGTGAGCTGAATGAATCATCCGGCTCACGACTGGCTTAGTATTTGCTGCTTGTCCACCAGTGTCATAAAGATAATTATATATATTCAAACAATCATCGCTGTGGTCAACCAGTTTTTCCTCTTTTCTGGATTGTACCATAGACTAACTCTAAGACCAGTAGGTCCCATGCAAAAACGATTTTTTTCTTGGCTCAGTCAGTACTAGAACATCGTCCCAAGCTCGGTCCCAAGCTCAATAATGCACCCCTTATAATGAACTCACATGAACACACTCTCAAATACTCTGTCAAAATAACACAGCAAATCAAAACAAAGGCGCAAATATGTATAACAAGGTGCTGGCTTCAAGGTGTAATTCGGACCAAGGGGTTCTACAACAGTGAACCAATTTCAAATCGCTAGTAACATATTGATTGTTGATTGTACGTTACCAATCACGCAGAGGAAGGTATGTATGTCCCACAATCCGGGAACAAAGAGTGGTATGCCATTGATGACGTTGTAACGTTCAATCAAATACCTTCCCAAGTAGGGAGTAAGGTCGTTACACCGTAAAGGCACTTAGAGCACACCAATTTGTACTTTAAATGAGGAGAGAACAAAGGAAATAACTAGTTTTGTTATCAACGCGAACGAATAAGAATAATTCTAATGGGGGACGGCATGACACTGTACTCAATTACGCATATTGCACAGTGAGGGGACACAGTGGGGTATGACTCATGAAGTACATTCAGACGAATAGACACCTATCAAAGCTGTTACAGGGAAGTGAGCAGTTGATTGCGATATGGAGTTGGGCTCTCTGGAGTAACAGCACTAGGCGTCATCTCACTTTCGTGCCAGTGCCGGCGAATTGTTTACTTATATTTGCAAGGGGATTTGCTTATTTCGTCATTCTGCAGGAAACCGCAAATCGGTGACTCAGTCTAGACATTGCAACCAAAGCGGTGTTACCAAACGGCAAGGTGGAAATCAATCGCAAGCCTGGATTAGTGTTGCCGTAGGAGAAATGGCAAACAGATTCATGTTGTTCAATATTGATACATTACACGAATGGTACGTAATTCAGCTGTTGTAGATTGTCGAAATTAAATGATTCATTTTGGCCTGAGAGACCGGATTAAAAAATAACTGCTATTATATTATTTTTCTCAAGTTTCTCATACTACGCAGTACCAGTCAACTGTTTTGACAGTTCAGCAAAACAAAACAACAACAACAACAGAACGACAAAGATGAAAGCAACCAAATCGTACAAACACATGACAACAACTCCCAATCGCCCAAGGGTGATAAACGAAAAACGATCATTTCCAATTCAAGCTGATTGAACCAATCACAATCAACAGACAAATTCAAATTTTACACTCTCTTCGCTTCTGTAAACAAAGAATAGGTGGTAATTGCAGGCTGTAAAATACAAATTGATAATTTTCGGTAGCAATCGATCGCGAAGATGCATGCTTATGAAATTGAAAGCCATACAGCATAAGTCGATTTGCTCACTCTTGCTTCACTTCCCTTCAAATGGGGTTATTCTGTATTTAGACATTTGGTATGCTTTTATGCCCAAAGGGTTATGAAATGATCGATCCGGTATGTGCGAAATGAAAGAAATCGAAAATTATGGGCCATTGCATAATGAAAGTGCTCCTCGGAGTACCCGGCATCTTCTCGATCGATTTTCCTTTCAGAAGGTCTTTTCCTTTTGCACGATTACAAATTACCAGGCTTATATACATTCGTGAAGGAAAAGTCACGGTCAACTTTGCAGAGCGACTATTATCAGCAATCGTCGCTGCCGAGCAATTTTTCAATTTGAAAACGAACGGATTTTTTTTTCGACTTTTCAAGGTGAGGATTCATTACGAACACTCTCTATATACTGTTCTTCAAATGGAGATGATGGACGAAGGCCTTTTAGCAAGTGAGTGAGTGAATACTCAATTAGCGTTCGTCACTTTAGGCCTAGTAAGTTCAATTAGCAGATATGGAAGGTGGCGGGCATTTTTTTTTAATTCGTAAGATGTAACAAAGTAGTCGGACGGTAGTCAAAAAAACATAGATGGACAGTGATTCATAAGGTACCTGCTGACGACTGACGGGAGTCAATGTGATGATGCGAAAAAAAAAAAGTCTTAACAACATGCCGCGTCGTGAAACGAAAGCGAGAAACATCGAAAATGAAAGGAAAAGTAAGAGATGAAATCTCGCATTGCTTTACTGGTCTATTAATTAGAGACGGCGCGGGCGCTCTCTGTTGGAATCAAATCAATCAAAGGCTCTAATCATTGCCGAATTTTTTGGTTTTTGCATTTCGTTTGCTTTAGCCTTTGTTTTTTCGGGTCGGCTTGATGCAGATTTTCCGCAATACATTTGCTTGCAAACGAAGTCCGAAGTGCATTCTGCCGCGGAAAAATATCAAGAACTTTATTTTGATTGATCATCTTCTTGATCGCATTGGAGCTTTTAAATATGCATTTTCTTGATTCAAACGCACCTTAGGAGCCCTTGAAACGCCACTCGAGGCAGGTGAAAAAATGCTTGCCGGCCACTTCCACGGCAAGGCCTACTTAATTGCCGCTTTCCCAAGGTAGAGAGCAGCACCAATGGTTACTTTGATTACCCGGCGTGTGTTCTACATGGTCTCGCACTTTTATTGCAGGCCAAGTATTCGATTACAGTTGCAACATTTCGTTCGAATTTGTTGTTTGACCTCAACCGGTATCTGAGCAGGTTGGTAGCGGTGTAGGGTTTTGTAAGCAAATATTTCGATTCCATGTACGAGTAGGTAGATATAGAATGTCATGAGTATTTTCGAGCAAAGTAGCGCCAATTGATTGCCATCATTCGAAATTGGATACAGTAAGTTCTTGAACTTTCAGTGCGTTCAAGCACCCGCATAATATGTTGCCAAGCCAGTGAGCAAATATTTGCAACAGTTTAGAGATAATGAGAGTAAAACTGAAACACAATCCATCTTATTGTGGCTTAGACGCACTCGGAGATACAATTACAGCATTTATTTAATCTCTTTTTATCTCACCCGGCAAACGACGGAGCAGCTGATGAAGGAAGTGAATATGTTTGCGCCATCGAAGAATAGAGCATCCAGTACGGATTATTTGTAAATATGCTTCAACGCCGTTTTTCACAATTTCAATGATTTCCCAGTTTTGGCTACGGATTGTAAATCGTATTAATTAGTGACATTACAAAAACTGAAAGCGTCTTGTATGGTGTTTTTACAGTGGAATGATAAGTCATCCTGTGGTTAATTTGACTAATTTATTCACTATAGTTAGAAAATTTTCACGTATCCTAAATTTAGATTGAGATATGTGTATAAAGGGTAGGACCAGTATCGACTTAAAAAAATGAAAGGTTACGGAATTTCGTTTAATATAACCAAGTGGAATTTTGACAATTCTCGTAAGTAACATTTGGACGCAAATGAGAAAATCAGCATTGAACTTTTTTGAGTTTATTTTTATTCCTATTCCTATAAATTCCACATAATGATACATTGGTAAAAGATATTACATCACTGTGCTTAAAAATTACACTAGGAGTGAATATTCAAGTTTCATTTAGAAAAATGTGTCTTACAACGGTCTGCAATAGAAAACGATAAGTCATTTTGATAAGTCAGTATGATAGATGGCATGTTACTTGCGTCAAAATGATACGTCAGTCTGCGTATGCCAATGTTGATACGTCGAAATGTCAAGTTGTCATATTTCACACAGATACGACGAACGTATTATTTAAAACGACGTATTATTTTTTTGCAACAAAGCGTTGTAAACATATTTTTGCTAAAAAAAACAATTTTTACTAAAACATACCTAAATTTTAAACCTTGTGGTATAAAGTCTTTTACTAACGTGTCGTTAAGGGGCATTCAAATGATATAACAATTGTTCACAAGTTACTTTTCAATACAAGCGGCGTATGTACATACGTTTTTTTAAAAGTTAGTTAAGACTTTCAGAAATAATCCATCAGAAAGTTCAGCAAATATGGACATATACATGATTTTTTAATAATATGCCATGAGCAACGCGTTTGTTTACATTTTGTGACTTACGTCCTTTTGGAAAAGTACTGGAAAATTGATCTGCCTGGAACGAAATGTCACATTCACTTACGGAATAATCGAGCGGAATATTTTTCTGAAAGTTAAAGTGCCAGCTCCCATTAGCTGGCGTGGAAACCTTACAAATTCCAATTTTATTTCTCGTTCTTTTGAGGTGGATACTGCTGCAGAAATTTGTTTTCGATTTTTTACTTTTCCGTTTCAGTAAACGAAATTTATATATTCTTTAACACGATACTAACCTATAAAGGGTGTCACGGTCAAAATTGTATCGACTTGACGCATTTCTTCTGATCGTGCATTTGAAAATACCTAAATACCATTCATTTAATAGGGGTGATGCCTCTATTTGGAATTTGAAATTTGCAAGCAAAAATGACATTTGTTATCAAAATTTTTGCTCGCACACCGCTAAAATCCGAACTAAAGGGCGCCCAGAAAGTAATCCGAAAAATATAAAATTGGAGGGGTTGTACACAAATGACCGCATGCTTGACGTTGGATAAACTCTGTAGTTCATATAAAATGTTTTGTTTTCCAAATCGTACAAACGACCAGCTTTGGCAGAACATTGAAAACGTTTGATTATGCCGAACTACCCTACGACTTTTTGTGTACTTCTTTAACTAACGAACTCATCACCAAGCGGAAAGCCCGGAATGTGTTATATCAGCTGCATCGTTTATAGTTCTATCAAACATGTGGATTATGATGTTGATTGGGTGAGATCGTTTCTAGATGTTTTAATGTAGGACTACGTTTCTCTTTTCCATACCGGGTGTCAATTCAAAAATTTAAAAAATGAGAGCGTTACGCAAAACTGAAAGGTTTTTGAACGTTTATACCTCTCGTTCGACTGAACAGAATTACTTCATTCATACGCCATTTGATCAGAAAAACTCCCCAATGTTTCGCATAGAAATTTGAAATAAGTTCCATTAGTAGAAGTAGTTCATTTTTTCAATTCAAAATGACCTACTTTTACTGCCATACAAATTTGCATATCAACAGGTCGAAAAATTTGTTTTCCCTAAGACGGTCGTAGGAAACGGGTAGCAAATATCTTCTTCTTCTTCAAAATAACTTTGCTTTGTTGCCGGTGTCTGATTTTTCAATTGTGGCCCGTCCTGCATTTTCGTGACTTCCTTCTTTCTTGGCTATGCTATCATTGCTAGTATATAGCCACGGGCGAACGAAATTGGTTCAGTGTTCTCAAGCAGCTTTATGCTGCCGGTTTGAACGAGGCTTTGCTCTCCCGTCACAGTCCGTCTGGTTGTGGTATGGGAGACAAAGCAATGCCGGATATTTTTCGTTTTTTTTTTTCACTAGGGCGAATCTAACATTGAGAGATTGTCTCGCTCTCTTTCATTTATTACAGTGCCGTTATAAAACTTTCGAGGAATCCTTTAGTACAGATCGAAACACAACAGTGCTGGTTTGCATACACTACCAATAGTAGAATAAAAAACGTAAAGGTGATTGGAATATGAATGAAAGAGAAAGTAATAAAAGAGAATCTCTCAATGTTAGACTCGCCCTAATGCAGAAAAAAACCTTAGAATTATTTTCCAACGCGTTATATTATCACCGTCCTTTTCAGGACGATCAATTGACTTTAACAGTAAGTCTACAAATGCATGAGTATTTTTTTCATAATTTAACCTATGACACCATTGAATGGCATAACCCAGAAAGAAAGACGTAAAGAAAATAAAATATGAAGCAAAATGTATAAGAGCGGACAGGTGAAGGTGAAATAATAATTCAGCGCCAACATTAGATTAGGACAATTGCTTTCGTAGTTATTTTCTCTTGAACAAAAGGTCACAAATACAAATTAAGCACTCTTTAAGGAAGAGGAACTTTATCTCTATCCGCTGAATTTGCAGGAATTGTATTCTACTTTCGATAAATTAGCAAACAAAGTGTTTGTTTACAAAAGTAGATACACCCTTATCAAATGTTGACGCTGAACTGTTTCATTGGATCTTCTTACTTTTCTAATGCTTTGACTTTCTGTGGGCCTAAAACAAGAGAGTGATAAGTTTCATTGTCCAGTTTAACTACTACGTTCTCAAAAATGTCTCAGCAAAGATAATCGAAATACATTGCAGAGTCTCACAAGCGGAAGCACGAGGCTATTGAGAAACAAAAAAAAAAACATAATAAATGCAAAGAGTTGGATTTTAAAAGTTGATAGATTATACAACTTCATATGTACCAAAATACTCTAATGACCTTGTTCAATAATTATCAACCATATGGTTATGATATGCATTTATTATTTGAATAATACCATAATTACTATACACCACCGTGGTTCTACGAGAATCTGGTGGTTATATTCCAGATATAACCCACCTCTAATTTTTTTAACAATATTATTCTTATACATTAATTGTTATGTTATATATTCTCCGTGCGAGGAGTAACGATTATGATGTAGAAGGAGATGTTCGCTCATCACCATGAGGCACCAAGAGTGAACAACAATGTTTTTGGCTAAAATTGAAAGATATGAAGAGAAAGTTTTGATAGTTCCGCTAGTGTGCGGCAGGCTTGGAAACATAGCAGATGTTTTAGGAAAATTGAGCGAAAAGGGCATGTGTACAGTGGTACTCGAACCAACGACATTTTTGCCTAACATCCCACCTACCTACCCCGCAGTGGGACCCCTGCTGCGGTTGTATTAGATTATATTAGACCTACCCCGCATGGAATGTGTGGCGAAGGATTGTGTGCTTGCTTCGAAATACTACTTTACCAATGGCCTATGCTCAATTTCAAACTACAGGTATACCTCGATAGTACGTACATCAACTTTCTCACTTCAAATCGCAATTGCACAAAAACTACATATTGATCTGAAATTTAATACAACCAAAAGAAAAAGCAGACGGTTGTTCTTTATTTTGGTTATATTAGATTTCAGATACAACTACGGATGGCCAAATAAAATACACTAGAACCTGATCATTTTTCTTATCTAAGTTATCCAGTAAATTATCAACGACATACTTTTTTAAAAAAAGCATTGTTGCCAGCATTACTACAGAGAATAGATCAAGGCAAAAAAGTGATCCAAAACATGCATCATTTGGATCAATACTTTTAGAAGATCCAAAAATTTAAATCAGATTGTGGTATAAAAGCCAATATAGAACGCCACGGTGCAAGCATTTAGATCACTTTAGATCCAAATATTTAGATCTACATCAGTTTTCCATCAGGGTTGGAGGTGCCCTTAGTGTTCTAAATGCACTTCCACGGTTATTAAGAGTTATTGAAAGCTTTCGATGCCAGGTAGCATTTTGGCATAAGTATGATTGTGAAGCAAGTGCAATCATACTCTATACCCAGAGAGTCGAGAAATTTTCCTTATCGATAAATTCCTAGACCAGACCGAGAATCGAACTCAGCCAGCTTCAGCATGGTGTTGCTTTGTAGCTGCATCTTTGCAGATTGAGCTAAGGGAGGACACTTTAAATTAATTACATTTGCATTACATTACATTTCTATCCTAACTAAATCAGGTAACAGTATTTCGCACATTTGATAGTGAAGCTCCTCCAGATTGCCCAGTAATAAGCCAACATGAGACACAGTTGGATAGGTCTCTTGCTACTATTACCGGGTTATCACCAGTATACAGACAATAGAGTCACAGCAAATTAATATTTCTAAAATTAACAGTCTATACAGTTGCTTTTCTCATATACCTACATAAAATATCTTCAATTGAATTTGAAAATCTGGAAACAACAACATCCTCTCCCAACAATCACAGCAGCAACTAAAACATGCACTGCGTTGCGCACAAAAATAGAAGTATGCCGCTTACTGCGTAAACTCCTGCGGTGGATTGTAGAGCACGTGATCTTAAACGACGCGACGTGTGTGGCGACTGTTTACTCCAGGAAAAAACAAAAATACTGCAAGTCAATCATAAGCAACAATCAGCCTACTTAAATTTCGACAGAACACATGATCGACAACATTGAGGTGAAGAAAGAGGCCCTTCTCGGGGGATGTGAACATTTGAAAGGTATTCGTCATCATTAAATCACCACCGCACAAAAGCTTGCTGTGTTGGGTTCAATGCTTATGTTTTTCTATCCAAAATTGCCCTCCCTAAGATGTATATTTTTAGATTGTTCCATACGCAATGAAATAAACAATAAACATGCAATCGATAAGGTTAGCAAGGAAATGATTCAAGCACGCTAGAAATTTCTATTTTCTGACCAAAATTTGAATAGTAGGCGTGCTTCTGTTCGGTTCGAAATATATGTTATTTTATAATAGAATCATAGTTTGTGAGAATTCAATGAATTAATGCGTTTTTCTCATACTGAAAAATCTGCTTTTTTGGGGTGACCTCGGTGTAGTAGTCAACATCCAAACTTCACGCCAAAGTCACGAGTCCAAAGGTGTTTAACTGACTACAATGGTACCACGGAAGAGGTTGCCACCTGCAAAAAAACAACTAGAACTAAGAGTTTGACTATCGATTGATTATGAATCATTTTACCGCTCACTGATCCGTCCCGTTCGAATACTTGCTAGCATAGTTTATCGTGCAGGTATTTACGATCAAAGTTTAACGTGTTCTTCCGCTACTCAACCCCGACTTGTCAGCCAGTTTGTCTACTCTTATGCAATGAACCGAATAAACCAGTGACCAATTTTGGCACTCAGGCGTGTCGCGTCGTTCGCTGGTCATTCCCATCAAAATGCGTATACAGTGGCAGCGTTTCCGCCTTTTCCTGACTGACGGCCACAAAAAGATACCTATCGGTGGTCGATCGTTGTCGGAATTTGCTGTTTAGTTTTTTTTGTTCTAGAGCCGTCACACGCAAGCATTGTTATTCAGGTGTTTCGATTTTTTTTTCCGAAACCTTGTCACCTACCATACAAAACAACAAAAGGTTATCAAGTTCCTCTTCGTCGTCCTCTGACCGTCACCGTTTAGGAACCGGCGTGATTCACACATATTAAAAAAAATGTATACAGGAATTGCCCTCCACTCGCGCGTAACGCAAACAGGTTGAGCATAGCAAATTGCTTTCAATCACTCCGGCAATCAAAGCCGGCGGCGGCGGCGGTGGCGGCGTCGGCGACGGAGCGATGATTTTGTCAGGAGCAAACGTTTCAACTGCTTGGATGGTTGAGTGGTTTCCATGTGAACAATAAAATAATAGATACAGAAATGACCGTTTGATAATATTTTATTCATACACGGCCGTTGGACGGAGTATTCGTTGCACGACCAATTGTGGAGAATCGAAACTGATACTGATTTGAAGAAATTGTTTTCATGAACATCTAATGATTGGAGCAGTTAGAGGCCTACATTTTTCATTCCTGGTTGGCGATGATAGTTCTGAAAATTGGGACAAAATAACTGTCGGTTACTGTCACTTAATGAAAGGAAATTGGTACGTAGTGAGGCAACATGTTGAACCCACCAAATACTTTAAGATATTTGTGCTTTATGCTTCAAGAGAATATCCCCTGATTTCTGAAAATTCTGATACAAATTTGGTCGAAATTTTTAGAAAGGTTTTGAAGAATGCTTTTTTCATTAAATGACGCTTGAAGAGTGGATATCCACTATATATTCTGATATTAGGGTACAGGTTTTTTTTCCCTATTTCTACAGTTTGTTGTTGTGGCCATACAAACGAAATAAAAACAGAAATATTACGACTTTCATTCCTTTAAGAGGAGAGAAACTTAGCTCCGTTAAAATTAGGAAGGAAGTTTTTTTCTTTCCTTTTTTCAACTGTGAAATATTATCCTAGAGAGCTGTTTACCCAAGTAACACACAAAACATCTTTTAAGAATGATTTCTAATAGTTTGTAAACAATGTTGCGTGACGTAATTAATGGACGTTCCCATTATAAACGTATTGCAAAACTTGCAAAAAATAACTTGCAAAACAAAAGTTTGAAGCGGTTTGTATTTCGCGTATTCTATATATCTCTGTCCCTGACAAACGATCGAGCTAAAAAATATTTTTCAAATGCCGCAAGTGATTAATAGTTTATTATTATTTTCGAAAAAATGTTTTATAAGGCTTTATTTTTTGCGCTTTTACGCATAATAAAGTACGGTATAAAGTACGAAATAAAATACATCTAAATTAACCTGTTTTTGTCATTTAACAGTACTTCCAACTTGTTTAATACGAGCTGTGTTGCTTAGGTAGGGGAATACCTGTAACAAGAAACTTCTCATTTATAGTTATTGAAGTATAAGTTTCCCAAATAAAACAAATGGCAATTTAAAGACAGTTACCCAAATGCAGTTTTTGAAATGTTTTCTAAATAGAGAAAAAAACGAAGTACACTCGGTGAAGTAGAAAAAACACCACCATGCTTTTATGATATGTCTGAATATGTAATTACCCATCATTTGATTGAATTCTTGTAAAATGTTCTTAGATGAGTTACCAATCATGCCAGTGAAAACATGTTTAGTCTTCTGGACTATTTACTTTTCAGTACAAAAGAACGAAAAAATAGGGCGGAATAAAAATAACACGACCTTTTCTTTTAACCAAAAAGCAATTTATTTTCTCAAAATTCAACTTGAAGTAGTACTTAGTAATTTGTATACGAGCCATTGTTTCGAAGAACTTCAATTAGTTCAATGGACAAACTCAGCTTCTCCATAGTATCCTGCTTAATCTGCTCCCAGCATGCTCGAGCTCGTTGTTTCCGCATGTTTACGTTGTCGAACTTCTCGAGGCTAGTGCAGTACTATTTCACTACCAAACGAGATGAAATTATTAGACATTGAACAGCATCTGATTTTTTGTCTTTGAAATACTCTAGATAGAGCATTTCGGAATGGAAACCGCGCTAATGAAAACCCATAGCAATTGGTTCCAACATTGAATATCTCGTGATTTTGTACTAATAGAAAGTTTCTGTCTTCAGCAAAATTGTTCAGTACATCAAGACCTTTACGTTGGTGGAAAATTTAGTTCAGAATCGTCTAACTACGTGGCGCTAGTGTATATGTAAACTTACTTTATTAGCTGGATCTCGTGATTCTTATCATCTAAGCGTTGGACGTTTTTTTTTCGGAAAAGATGGTCGAGTGAACTTGAACTAGGTTTTGTTGATGATTGATCGTTCAGTTCAAAAATATCTCAATACGCGGCGCTAGTGTGCATATGAATTTCTTGTTTCAGCTGGATTTCAAGATCCAGTTCATCCAGCAAGTTGGCATTTTTGACAAATATGCTTGAGTTACTTAGGGCTTTTGGCAGGTGATTGGAGCTAATTCGGAGCAAGATAATTCTGAGCTAAACGGTCTACTATCCGAAACGCCTAGTTCACTCGAGCGTTCATGCCAAAAAACGCCAACTTGCTGATTGGCCAGGGTCTCAAGATTCAGCTCATATAGGAATTTCATAGGCACACTAGCACCACATGGTGAGGACTAACGAACCTTACGAACCACTTTTCTCAAGGTAGTAGCTTTCTATATGCTCAGCAACACAAAATGTTCCATGTTGGAACCATTTCGATCAAATCCCCTAAACTCTGGGTTTCGATTTTCCCCTGGGTGAACCACCCTTATAGAATCGTCGAGAATCACCTAAATGGAAACTACGTTATTCAAAATCGTGCTATTTAGCGGAGTGGGGTTTCCGTGCCATGAAGCACTCTAGAACACACAGCATGTAATACACAGAAGATTTACTATTCCGTGTTTTGTTGCATTGATTCATAGATTCAAATAAAGGTGATATGAGACGACATGTCAATTTTCCTATCTTTTGTCTCTTTCTAGTTATTGCACCTCGCGAATTCGGAGATGAAAATCTTGATTTTCTGAGGATCGTCATATCTGAAACTGTTATCAATTGCTCACCGCTAGGGTGCACACGTGGTAGATGTGGCTCTCTAATCAATATCTCGTATGTAAATTGAAACTTACATTTTCAAAACTGTGAGATGATGGCTGATATTGTGAGACCCATCCAGTGGTCTATTCACTATCCCTCACGACTTTGTACCTGGGTGGGATAACTCCATCATACATTTCAACTTATGAATTCTACCAGGTGGAAGCAATGTGAAACCAGTTTTGTTATTTTCAGTTCTATAAAATTCAGGGTGCGTGACAAATTGTTGCAGTAAATTTCAAATGCTTGCGGAAATGTATTCAAATGTTTTTGGTAGCACTGGGTAGTTTATACTATTAGATGTCAGATGTTAGCAAACAGTTTGATTAAACGTAAAAGTGATAAAACAAAAGAGCAATCGGTCATAGTCTATTATATAAACATAGGCTTGAAAAAGTCATAGATTGGCATACACACCTCGCAGAAAGAAAACCAAGGGCCACTTTAAGGACTATTCATTATAGAAAGTGGATACCTGTTTCCGAGTTAAAATATTTCGGAGTTTTGGGAGCAAGAAAATCGACCCCCCTATCAGTCCCGATATCAATACTTTGAATTTTTTGGTCGATGCGTCTTCGAGCGATATACCAATAGAACGCCTCACAGGTCACTCAAAGCAAAAATCAAAGTGGTGATGGCATCTTTGGATCGAAACATGATAGAACGTATATGCCACAGTTTCCGGAAATAGTTCCCTTAGGGAAGGCGTTTTTTTATGAAATAATTAACATTTCCCATACGGAATATAAATAAATAAACCACAAGACAGTCATTGCAAGTAGTGAATGATTTTTTTTTTTCTAAAACATGGCATTTACTGCAAAAAATCCTCACGCACCCTTTGCATTTGATTTTTCCCCCGTTTAATGAACTGTGGAAGAAAATCTATATTTTAAGCAAAATTTCTAATAAATTCACAGATTAGCTTTATATTTGGTGTATGAGCATGACAATTTTAACGTTTCATTGAAAGCCTGAATCATTTCAAGCATATTTTTGTTCAGTTCAGTTATTTATGTATTGAAAGATGCTCTGGAAATTTCGAGAAAACTCCAAAAATTATTGACCTGCTCATATATAAATAAACGAGATAATACTTACATAAAGTACTGGAACAAAGGGATACAATCAGGGGCTGGATGGTCAAGAAGAAAATATATAAATACTAGGCATCGGTACAAAGCTAAATGATTCATATAACTCGCAAAGGAATAACCCCTCTAAAAATCCTGTCAATATACCTACTACCTAAGTACCACTTGAAACTAGTGGTAGTTTCCTATTGATTGATGATGAAATTTCACACGCTCTACCCATCATCACAAATAACACACTTTTTTCAGTGCCATCTGAATTCATTTTTCATAAACCCTGCCCACCCTGTTTGCAATGCGATTCAATGTTAATGTGCAATTTTCATATTTAACCAGGCCTGTTAAACTGATCGCAAATTAATTAAAACCAACCGATGTCCGTTGATTCCCTTCAGTCCGGTGGCCACTCGGCCGCATAATAATTCCAATTCACACAACACCACGTTAAGTGGTTGACTTTAAAATAGCCCGCGGGGAAAAGATATGCTTCTAATGGACCGCCTTATTAGCAGTGGTAACTGATAGTACGGACCGGCACAGTCAAGGGCTATTAAAGCCGCGTGACTTACGGAGAGACAGAAAAACCTGCACGGTTTTGCTCATATATCATCCATTCGTCAACCTCGTCGTAACACAAGGCGACGCTACATCATCAGGGTTACTTCCCCGACAACTATTGCCATCAGCAACGGGCGGGCCCTTATGCAATACATCCAGATCAAGAGAGCAGCGTGTCTGAATATTTAATTCGGTAAACTAAATACGTCTGTCTATCTGGATTCATCTGATACTGCGTGAGATAATAAGAGTGAACCTAACCCTGTTTCACCTAGCTATACTACCTGTTTTCAGTTGATTGAACTAGTCAATGTATCGTTTTGACGCTAATTATCGTCCAACAAATCTACAAATGACGCAGTACAGTAACGTCATTTTGTTTATGTTCAAATTGTGTTGACATACTTAACGTTTCAAGCGATACATCTATCGGCAAAATGAAACTTCACATGGAACGCATATGTAACAAGCACATATGATTGGTATTCTCTTCATGCGATCAGTGACAGTCAATTGACTTTAAAACGCAGTAGGTAATCGAAATGCAGTAAACATGCTGACGTAAGCGACCACAAAATTAAATTCAAATGCATGTAGAAAATATCCATCTGCATTCTGAATCTCCCATGTCCAACCCAAGCGCTACCGTGGCAACCAACCGCATTGTTGATTAGATACCATATGCGAGTTGCCACCATATGTGTACAACGTTTTTCTTCCTGTTTCGTTTGCTTTGTCCAATGGTCAGTCAGCCTGCTGTGCGGCGGTCATTGTATTGCTGCAGTCAGGCGTATGGCCGCCTTATGGTTTCCAAAAAATAAATGTCACGCATTGTTCCTTAATCAGTAGCCAAGATGGAGATAGCTTTTGTTTTCCAATTATTCAACCATCAAACTCGACTTTTTGTGGTGGTCTGTCATTTGAAAGGTTAGGTCTCAACCTTGTTCAGTTATGAATGTTACGTTGGTGCGTTCGCTGTGTCTCTGTATGGAGAACATGCTTAATTACGAAACATTTCGAACCTTTACAAACACGAAAAATTAATGTTCGATTAGGACCTCTACGCGAGCTACTGAATTTGATAGATTACGTGCCCCTACACTACGATGCCAGCCACTTTTGGAGCCAAATCGATACATAATCACTTCATATTTAGCGGCTCCAGCTAGATGCCGACCGTTTGGTGAAAGAAAGGCAAAAGGCTTTTTAAACGAGAAGGTCTGCTACACTGGGCAGGAGATGCCATGCGGGTTAGTCGGTCGACGATTGATTGCATAAAATTCCTGCTCATCGCAGTAAGCGACGATCATCGAAAGCCATCATCACATCACCATTCGAGCCGGTACGTGGGAAAATTATTGAACGGGGTTAGTCTATTTTGGTGTGTGAATGTTTTGTTTTGCGTGACTACCGACGAATGGACTGTAAAACAACTGCACCACTTATGAAAATTTATGCACTACAGGGACCGATTGTAATGGTTTGTTTGTGCGGGAAAAAATACCTGCGAAAGCCTGCGTGGCTGCCATTGGAGCATGCGCGATGGCACACAATTCGAAACGTGACGCTATTTTCTGTTTGAATTGAACTTTCGAATCATGAGTGACCTTATAATTGATCATATGTACATTTTCTGGCAAGTGAATTTGAATAATTTTTATGAAGGCTCGCTAGATAAGCTAAGATTAATATTATCAGAATACAGCTGCTACTTGTTTTCGAAATCTTGATACTCATTCCGTATAATGAGCCAAGTTATTCTTCCGACCTTACCAGTACAACTAAATGTATCAACCCCGACAGTAAGAATCATGGATGCACCAAATTCAAAATGGTTACTTATTCTCACTCTACTATACTTTAAACTAAAGGATGGAACGGTCAAAACCTGGTCGATTCAAATAGTTTTTTTAATCGTGCATTTAAAAAACTTGGGTACCCCTCTTTTTGTAGGTGTATGCGTACGGAATGTTGACTCTACTCATTTGTCAAAATGGCGTCGAAGCAAGAAGAGCAGCGTAGTGAAATACGTAGTGAAAATTACTCAAAAAAATAGTAAAATCACTTAATATTGCCGAATTAACCGTGAGGAATGTTATAAAAGTATTCGGAGAACGTCTGACGACTCCAAGGAAGCCAGGCTTACGAGGAAATCGAAAACAGGAAGTCACAGCGACCAGAAGCATAGTTGCCAGCATTTTCTAACGCAATCCCAACCTTTCCATCAAAGATATCGGAAACAAATTAGGAAAGTCCCACAGAACAGTGCAATTAGCAAAGAAACGAGCCGGACTGTCAACATTTAAGGTTACAGTGACACCAAAGCGAGATGATAAGCAGAACACAACAGCCAAGGAAGAGAGTGGAAGTTGTACACGAGTTTGTTGACGAAACTTAAAAAAAACATACGTCAAGCCTGATTTCAAGCAGCTCCTTGGTTGAGAGTTTTATACAGCTACCGGATAAGGAATGGTTCAAGATAAGTTTAAGCAAAAAAATGTCAAAGTTCCCGAAATAATATTTGGTTTACCGGGCGAAATTTTCATGAAAACTGACAATGTCAACCAAGATGTTATGCAAAGGAATGCTTGCAAAAACACTTATTGCCTCTCTTCAACATAGTTGTTCCGTGCTGTTTTGGCCAGTCCTTGCTTCTTGCCACTACGGAAAAGTGGCTCAGGAATGGTATACCGCCAATAGTGTACAAATCGTACCCAAGGAGAAAACCCCTCCGAAACTGCACGCATTTGAAAAGTATTGGGCATTCGTAAAGAGAAACCTCAAGAGAACTCAAAAAACAGTTGGAAGTGAAAAACAGTTCAAAGCAAATTGGCGTTCAGTATCAAATAAGGTGGATAACTTAAAATAAGGTACAAAACTTGATAGAAGGTGTGAAATGCAAAGCCCATCAGGAAAATCGGAAGCCTAATCAAATATGTTTCCTTTGTTTTGCGGACGCTGATCTTCAAAAAGAAATAAAGATTGATCAAGTATATAATAAACTAATCAGTGTGCACTTAATCATGTTTCACCAATTTTCAACAGTTCCACCCTTTAACTTCAATAAATGATTTTGAAACTTTAAGGTCACTATCATTTACTGTCAAAACTTGAATATAATGAAGATGCCGGTAAAAGTGGATGCAATTTATGGGGTCTGCATGTTGCTTTCCCATTATTTTGGGCACCGAAACTAGTTGGGACGCTAGAAAGATCACAGCAAGCTAGCTCATTCGAGTACCGTAGTTAGGTGTTACCGCGTGTGCTGTGTTTCCTGTGCCTCGCGGTATAGGAAAGCATACAAAAAATGTGTTCAAAAGCAATTAATTCCCGGAGGAAGCAAAGAACTACTCAAGATAAATTCCAAATATTTTTTTCAACTTTTTGAAACTAGAATGATCTGCTTATCATAGTCGCTTTAAAAACTTCGACTTGAAACCTGAGCAGGTCTTTTAAATTACTTCGCATCATGTTTTTAGAGATTTTACTTCTTCAAAACAGAAGCTTTACATCGGATTTCATGTTGTTCACGGAAAGAAATGACGAGGGATTGAAATAACAATCCCGATAGTTGATACCTATGATAAACACACTTTTGATTCAACCACAAAATATGTTTAGCTCAAAGAAATTTTCGAATTAAACCAACCATACTTCATAGTTAACAGAGCCATCATTTTTACATATCTGTCATAGAGTTAAATCAAAACAAAAATGTTATAATTTCAACCAGTGTGTATGCTTGAAGCAACTATACAATCAAATAAAAACAACAACCTGGTAGTTTTCAATTAGCTTCCAAGTTCAGAGGAAGTTCTTACTGAGGTTGTGGTGGATGAGAAATTTATTTAGTTATTGAAATCACTCCAGTCAACAGCACCAGCAATTAAGGTTTACATTGGTGAGTATTTTTTTTAATAAATAATTAATAAATCGATCACTGTACCAAGAAGGTTTTTTTCAGCAAATTACTATGATGTTTCAGCTCTTAAGATCATAGAGCGTGAAGAATTAGAGGCTCTCCTGCCCCCGCAATTACTAGCTGACCAAGCTGTTCTATGGTAACGTAAACGGGGATATATTATTGTCATATTATTGGAATAAAATTAAATAATATTAAATAATATTAATAAATTTAATAATAATAAATTTCAAAACAAATTCCATCCTTGTGAGAATTATTTTTTGTGGGTTAATATTGAGAGTTTCTAGAAAGCCCAGTTAGAACCTTTGTTTTGAGGAGCGGGTGCGTTCTTATGAAAAATCATAGCAGCGCATCTAAAAGAAGATTTAGACAACAACTATGTCTTGCAGTATCCGTTCGATTTTGGCACGGCACGATCTTGGCACATGTGTCGTTGAATTTGTCAAATGTATTAGTTTTACAATAAGTGTGCTTTCCCAAATCCATATCTTCTATGAAGGATGGTGCGATAATGCCTACCCCTTAATTTATATCTTTCTCTGTTTCCTTATAATAAGCTGTAAGCTGTAAGCTTTATATAAGCTTTTGACAGGAACAACTCTAGCTCTAGCTTTTTGGGCTATACAAAGTTACGCAAAAAATTCTTCAGTAGTAACAGTAGTTTTTTAATCTGTCAAACTGTCCTGGGATTCAGAATTTAAAATATACGGTAGTAACAGTAACTTTCTGGGCTATACAAAGTTACGTCGCGTATTCAAGCATATTCAGTGAATGTTTTCGAACGTAAAATAATACATTTGAAGATAATCATGGGATGATCTAGGTCATCCAAGTTGTCCTGTCGTTCAGAACTTAAAATTTTCAGTTGTAACAGTAACAAGCAATACAAAATTATAATAAATATTCAAACATATTCAATTACAATTTTTAAAGGGCAACAAACATTCTAAAGTGATGACATGTTCTAGGTCATCCAAACTATGCATAAGATCAGAACATAAGACCTAACAAAGTTGTAACAAAACCTTTCTGAGCTATGCAAAACAACGATGAGTATTGAAACATGTTCGTTGAATATCTTGTAAGAACAACAGACATTATGAGATTTCGGATGTTTAAGGTTAACCAAACTATCCTGAAGTTCAAAAGTTAAAAGGTAAAGCTGTAATTGTAGCTATTTGGACTAAACAAAGTATCAATATGTGTTTGACTAAACTAAGTGAGCCTTCTGAAAAGTCAACAGATATAAGAGATATCTTGGGATGTTCTAGGTCACCAAAACTGTCCTTTGTGAATGGCTCCGAAAGCATACTTACTGTTGGTATAAATCGGTTCAAATCAGAAATCGGGACTTATATTTAAATCTTTTTCTAGACGCTGCGTGAATTCAGCTTATCGTTTACCAAATCGTACCCTGCTGCTACCCAATCCTGTTATCCAACACTGCAGTGATTTTTCGTAGAAGTGCAGAGATGTTCTCGGCTTCCAATAAAGCGAGTATTTCGTCAACATATTGCTACCCTTTCTTTATTTGACCTGCGTTCGGGCGGGGCTGGCGCCGGTATTGCCTTAAGTTGAGATCACCAAGCATCATCTGTTGGTTCTCTGTGTAATAACAGCTGATCTGGCAATAACGGAGTAGCAGCCTCGGGCGATCAATCATGCTCATGCTCATGCTCATGCACATTTGAACCGCATTGAGTCAGTTCATAAACATTTTTTGTTATATGCTCTAAGAGAGTAATGTTGAACGACTTTACCATGCATTTTATGAGTCATATGACAATTTGAATTTTAAGAGAAATAAAAGACAAAACTAGCCAAACTGCAGTGCTCCAAAAAATTTATTAATATTTACATGAGAATTATTTATAGTTTCTTAGATATGTTTCTCCGGCGACGCCATTTTTGCGGCGATTCTAGCGACATATTAGAACAAAAAAACCTTTTTTATTATCTCCTCTAATCTCATCATATAGAAGTCATGAATATGCCACTACGTTCCAACTTGACTGATTTGGCCCAACGAAACCAGAGTCGGATTGGCTCACCTTCAACCTAGATTTCTCACACATAACTGAGCGAACGCACGCGAGCTTGAAATCTGTAGCAAATACCTCTCATAATGGAGCGATACCATTTCAGCACGCAATCCCAAGGTCGTTCTAGACGATAAACAAACATAAACAACGAAACGAAGCCATTGACCAGATTCGCTCGTCATTCCGATGTAGATACGAATGTATGTTTTCATTTTGGTTTTGCATTATTCGCCGGATGCGAAATCGATTTGCTCTGCATTGTTCTGGGTCAGCGAGAAGTGGATTTGTTGACCTTCTTCATGCTCAATCCGTGACCTGAGTAGGCGGGTGGGTTGTAAAGCGGGCTCACGATGGCTGGGTGAAAGGTCAGTTTTTATGTATTGATCGAGTTAGAAACGAAGCGAAGTTCAATCTATGAGTGCATATGCGTTACACGTTAGGTGACGGGTGTGAGACAGAATGTGTCACAATAAACCACACCACACACACAAGGGAGAAACCCTGCAAGGCGTAATCAAAAGAATAAACCATTGCGGTGAGCACAGTAAGCGGATTGCAGTTCGCTAGGGCCAAAGCGTTGCAAAAGTCGTAGCAGGCCAGTGATTGCACAATGTTCAAGCAATTTGTGTTGTATCCAATTATGCTTTGTTTCCCATTTCCTGCCTAGAAAAGGGAACGCAGATAGCTTCTGTATGGAATCGATTGATAAAATTTTCCATCGACTTCCGGTTCCCTTTGCTTAATAGGGTCGGAAATTCTCTTTAGGCATACTGCACTACTGCGTAGGGGTTTATGTGCATCAGAACTGCAGTGACTCGAAAATTAACCGCAAACAGGTTTCACAAACCTGCAGACCACGGTCTTTCAGACTTTATTGTTCTTCCTACTCACCTACACACCAACATATTCGTACAAATCGCAGCACGTGATCCTGATGTGATTGTATGGTAAAAAGAAGCTAAGAAACAAAACACGACGCAGAACAGACAGGTGAGGAAGGATCTGGAAGCTAAAGGCACATCGACCCTCCTCCTCCCGGCCAACGCAGACGATGTCGAATACGTAGAAACGTGACCTTTGGCAAAGTCGATTTATTTTATCCTGAGGCTTTAGCTTTAGGTTATTGGATTCAGCAAGATGTGTAGTGATATGTATGAATGGCGTAGAGATGAATGATTTGATGTCCTCTTGCGCCATGGGTAGAACGATGGCTTATACGAACAGATAAGACAGGTTTAATTATGCGATAGAAGCAAAGGATATTTTTCTGTCATTTAGATAATTAATAACATAAATGGGTTTGAACACAAGTACATACAGTGTTGGTCATAACATATGCAACTTTTACTTACATTACTAAAAAGCGTTACTAAACTTTGAAATTCCATTAACGAATTGAAGTAACGTGCTACAATTTATGACGAGTCTAGCATAAATTTCCATGATTGCTGTAATCAGGCTGTAATAGTAATCGAGTATTCACTGACTCGAGCTTTGTTGACAAATGTCCATTTTCATTGGCCAAAACATCTGCAACTTTCTGATTTTGCATGCTCTTCAGTGCCTTAGTGTTAATAGCCTCGCAGAACAGTTTTATTATATAGTAAAACTCTTATTTACTATATATTTCAGTGACAACAAGGTAAGAGGTGTGCTAAATACTTCTAGAACTGAATAAATTCAAATGATCTTTATATTTGTGACATCTGGAGTGTGCAGAAAAAGCGATCGGTACTGATCAGTGATGAGTTTGTACGCCGACCGATCGGAAAACGCTGGGATTCACGATACTGCGAGAAGACTGTGAAGCATGGCGGAGAAATTATGATGGTCTGGTGGAGTTTTTCTACGAACGGTCTGGGTCCGATTCATAGAATTGATGGTATTATGGTTCGTTTCATGTACAATGGTATTCTCGAAGATGTTGTGCTACCGTATGCAGAATCGAATATGCCAAAAAAATGAATTTCAACAAGATAGCGACCCTAAACAGACTGCCAAAGTCGTCAAACAGTGGTTCAAGGATAACAATATAATAGTCTGAGGATCTCAACCCGATAGAGAACCTTTGGGAGATCGTGCGAAGAATTAGGATCAACTGTTTGAGCCAATCCAGTAAACTTGGGCAGAGATTCTACACAGCATTATTGACAATCTGATCTACTCCATGCCTCAAAGTTGCAAGGTTGTAATCGACAATAATGGATTCGCAACGAAATATTGAAAGCCGGGACAATCTGGTGGCCATTATACGAAGAAGCATTTGTTTTGTTGTACAATTTTATGATCGTTTTTGATTGTTTGCATATGTAATCAACTCTGTATGTTAGCTTTTGATACCATCAATCAGATCAGATATCACATATCCCTTCAATAAACTGCTAATAACTTATTTGGGTGTACCAAAATCATTTTTTAGCCTTAAGCAAACTTGTCGTGCATATAATTTCTTATAAGATTTTCAGATTTTATGGGGCTTGAAAATTTACAACGCTACCTAGTGTTAAAACACTGGATGAAGCTGTGGTCTTTCTTCATTTTGATGATTTTTCTAATAAACAAATTTTAACCACACAGTTAAAATTATTTTGTAATATTCAGTCAATACACATGCACATAAAAGGAGCATGCAAATTAATGTATATTCAATAAGTTTTGTTTGTTTGATACAAATTTAATCAATTTCAACAAAAGATATGTATGCATGTAAGAAGAAATGGAGACCTAATGGGTAAACCTAAAACGAACTTACCCACTGCAGCCAATACAGGTCCGGAACAATCGACGGTGATATCGTCAACACGGGTACCAATCTATAGATAGACAAGGATTTTTTATAGTCTGTAGAGCGATTTATTAAATACCTTACCTCTCTCTGCAACACAAGATCAACAATGTTTTTCTCTACTAGAGAACAGAGAAATTTTAGGACATCAAGATCAGAGGACATTTTCTCCAATTGCATATTTGATCGACAAGTTAGCAAGTACTGTATTATTTTGTCTCTTTTAGAGAAGTACTACTTCCTAAACATTCTAACATCTTTTCCTGTTGCTTTTTCGAAATGAAAATTCAATATTTTTCGTCTTCGGATCACGGGTAACTGAGAAATCATTTTGCCTACATTAATCTTCTCATCCAACCGGTATCGTAAAAACGCTTGTGAATGTATGAGTAGTTCTTCAGTTAGCATGTTTGGCTCGTCTCTTTTGATTATCGACAAAATTTCTTTGTCACACTCTATCGATGTTTTCTCCCAATATTCTTTGATAGTACCTGCTGGAGCATTGCGACTTTAAAAAAAAAACTTACGGCAGACCTCTTTTTTGCTATTTTTGTATCATTGAATCTGTTCAAATGATTGTTTCTATTGATCAATTTGTATTTCGGCTCCTTGACCAGCTTCAAATCCATCATCGTCCGAAAATTCCAAGCACGAGAACTTACAGAGGATTTGTCGAGATACGTTTTCCATTGTTTCGGCTCTTATCTGAATATCTATCATGCGTAACTGATCAACTACCGTATTTGCAAGCAAGCTCACTTCACTATTGGTAAATCGCAATTCATATAGAGCGAACACTCCTGGATTGATATTTTTTTAAATCTTGCTATGCGTTCAACCGAATTAGAAGATGATCGCTTGTTTTGTTCCAATTCACTTCAAAGCACCTAAGTTTTGTTTCAGTCGAGTTAAGTTTTTTCACACTATTATGGAGTATAATATAACCAGAATGATTTTGTTTCAGAATTGCATTCGGTGATTAATTTTCGGCATTATACATCTTAACAATAACGCGCTTCTGAATAATATCTCTAAAATTTACAGGATACTCTAAAAATTTCCAAAATTTTGACTACCTTACTAAACAGTTATTGACTTATTGATGGACGAATGACATGTGACGAATACAAACGATGTGGAAAACCTGTGATACCTCGAAAATAATAAGATTAAGCGCCAAATCACACCGGCCATCATCCCTAGCATAATAAGAGTTAGACGTTAAGCTGGTACAATCTTAGAGTGATGCCAAAACAGAATCACGGGGGTAAAATTCCGAATGGATCAATCAATTTACTTCAGTGAAACTGGTTGATGCTAAAAGTGATGCCAGGTTGAGGAGCGGGGAAAATGCGCCTATTAAATCGCATCCATTAAGACGATGGATACGATTTGTGTGCAGAAATAGCGATCAGATGATAGCTTAATTTGTGTTATTTGTCAGGCGCTTTTCAAAATCGGTTTTGTTCAATTTAAATCTGATCTTGGTTAAGAAAGACTCTCAACCAAGATCAGATTCAAATTGAACAAAAAGATCTTGAAAAGCGCCTGACAAATAACACTAATTCAGCTTCAGCTAAACAGAACAGTGACAGTTTTGATGATTTGTCATTCGACGAAATGTCATTTGCCTCTAACCATGATTTCAAACGATTTTTATCCATAATTTTTACGTCCTTTATAAATTACTATTTGAAATAATACATGACAAAAATAAGGCTACAATACAACTAAACATCAGAAGAAAAATTAGTATTTTTCATTTAATTCCAACTACCTTTGCTTATCTTGGCAGATACGCGTATTACGTCTACAATGTGCAGACTTCTTCAGTGTCTCGTACTAATAACTCTCAACTCAAGATAAGCAAAGGTAGTTGGAATCAAATGGAATATACTAATTTTTCTTCTGATTTCTAGTCACAGGTATTCCACTAAACAGTTCAAACTTTCAAAGATTCTACAATATATTTCAAAGCATCTGGTTTGGTATAACCAAGATATAAAAAATTTAAAAAAACCGAAACAAAATGCTCACAAAATTTATAAAAAGTATAGTAGTAACGATATTTTGTTCAACTATTTGAACATTTGCGATCAAGTTAATGTAGCTATTGACATTTTTTTTTGACGAGTACAATTTAAAAACTGAACGCGAAATAAGATCTTGCCCAAAAATTGTCTTTACATACGTGAAAAGTAAATTGAAATGAGACATGTTTTTTTTTTAAATAGGATGCATCTGCACGAAAATGTTGGAGATGGGTAAAAAAAAATTGCAACTCACTTACAGGTTTGATTCAAGAAATCTATACCACACTTTCGAAACAAGATCATGATCGCGTGTATTGTGTTTTCTTCCAAGAATTTGCTAGTGATGTAAGTGTCAATCGTGTGAATATTGTGGACATAAGAGCAACATTAAATAAATTATATTTATGGAAACGTTGCCGTACTTTAAAAAACAACCTTAGCGTTGGGATTTACAACTCCATTGATTTGGCTTTTATCCGACATTATTCCGCAATCATGGAAGAGCTCCTATACGGGAAATAATGTGTTCGAAAAAAAAATGATTAAATGAGTAATTCATGATTTCATGAATATTTTGTGTTTTCGTGTTATGAAATCACACCATGAACAATATTCATGCTTCCATGACCTTTTTTCGCAATGAAATCGGTTGAACTAAATCGGTTCAAAACCATGAGCTGAATTCCTGATACTGAAAACATTATTCATGAATCTGGCAAATCTACTTTATCGACTCTGAATGTAAACAAAAAATAAACCCACCGCCAGGATTCGAACCTAGTGTGGATGTGGAATGCTGTAATAATAATTGGTAGATTCACTTGCTTCGTTATTATTATTCTTGAAATGACTCATGACTAATGAGGCTGATTACACAACTTTAGATTAGAGGCAAAACCAGACTTCCCAAGTTCATGAATCGCAGCTGTCATTTCAATAATGAAACCATGAATAAGAGTAATGAATTCATAAAATAAGATGAGAGTTTTTTTCCTGATTTTATATTCATGTTCTAGTACCAATATTTAGAAGCGGCATTTATTCTGAAATACGCAATAACCGTGGAATTGCCATTACTTCATGCACTTCTAAGCTTTTTCAAGTAGTAGTTGATGAAAAGCTGGTCTATCAAAGCAAAAACAGGAGTACTAACAATCAACATGGGTTCCTCAAAGGACGTTCGTTTAATACACCTTTACTTGAATTCGTTATCTACTCGTTGATTGCACGTGGAAGCCTTCAATACAGGACTCAGGAAGGCATTTCATCTGGTTGGCATACTATTGATACTATTGATACATGACACTATTCCAATTGTAAAGAACTGGAAATTGAGCTAGGTCTTCTCAAATGGCTCAAATGTTACCTAACTAATCGTCAACGAATAGTAAGATTCAAAGGAAAGAAATCAAATCCTATTCAAGTCACCGTCTTGGCCTTCTTTTGTAATACGTAATGCGTCAGCATGTAGTAGGAAATTTTTAGAAATTATGATCAATCTAGAAAATGAATCTGATGGAAAGTGCATACGAATTCGGGATTTAGGAGTTATGTTGGATTCCAAGCTTACATTCATTGACTATTATAATACGATAATTTTCATGCTTACCATGCTGGCATATATAAAACGCCTAAGTCATAGTTTTTACGACCCTTACACAATTCAAAATATGACATATTGCCAATGTGAAGTCATTACAGAAATATTGTAGTGTAGTTTGGTCCGTCACTCACGAAGAGCAAATAGAGTCTGTACAAAACCAGTTTTTATTGTTTGCAGTACGTAAATAAGGTTGGGAAAGGTTTGCTTTCCCAAACATTAAAACAGCGTCAGGAATTTGCGAATGTTTCGTTTGCAAACGATATTGTTTCGCATCGAATCAATTCAGCAGAGCTTTTATCAAAAATAAATGTTTGATGTCTGAATCAGATGATGGCAACCTACAGTTTGCTTAGCGAAACAATTGATTTTGTAATGACAAAATCCTAATTGAACCAATATTTTTATGCTATTCGCTAAAGAAGAACACGCCATATGAATAACATAAAGGAGGGGCTGCTTACCCAAGTAAAAATTAGTTTTATTCCAGCTGTATAGCACTCCTTTGTGGATTCCGGCTTTGTGGATAACACTGTATTGTCTATCAAAACTCACTCTATACTTCTTTAAACCCCAAATTTGTACAAAATGGCCCTCTCTATTGACTGTTATGAAAATAAGTTAATAAAACGTTTATAAGACCATAAAGATTTTGAAAATGTTCTAGTGAAAGATCTTATGACCACTTGCGAATCTTCATAAAACCTATTGGCTGCCTTCAAAACCAGCATACGGGAAATTGGCCACAGTTGACAAACCTCACTGTGATATCGTTGTGGGTTTTTCTTATTCTTTTTGTTCGAATTTCTGCTCTTATGATTCATTTAGCAGTGAATAATATATTAGCGAAAAGTTCTAGGGTTGCCGAACAATTATGTTTGATAGCAAAATATCTAAAACAAATTGAGTTTTTTACAGCGTATCATGCTCCGGATCATATGCGCATTTAATTTTATGCTGAATATTGATACAATAAGAGTTGCATATTAATGAGCCTCGGAAATTATGCGAGTTTACAAGAACAAAAACAAAATTAAAACAAATATATTCCATAAATTATTCACTAAACACCACTAAACAGCTCAAACTCTCTACGATTCATGAATTTTCGAAAAATTTGTGGAACTCAATAAGGTCTTCTAAAAGAATGCCAAAATTGGTCTCCGATCTACAGTTCATTTGCATTACATTTAAAATTTGGTGCATTTATTTTTCCACGTTTGAATTATTTCATATATTTCAAAATGTCAAAAAATCACAGTTTTTCCAAAAAGCCAATTTATGTTCGCAATGACTAGTACAAAACCAATTTGCCGTTCAAAGCATTTACTAGAAGCAAAATGGTTTTAAAATGGTTTTTCAACTGGCCACAATAAGCTCATGTGAATGAGTCCTAAAACGGCATTACAAAATATCATTTTACGAGTTTATAAAGTCAAAATAAAACCTATGATAGGAATAAAAGGAATTTGAGAAAAACAAGGTTCAAAGATTGTTGTAAACAAGCTGTGTAGGTTCTTATAAAACTGACTAAAATATGAAACCTATAGGCGCCTTTTGGTGCAATAATAAAAACAAGTCTATTTCTATTGAATTTTATAAGACTTTGATGAAACTTAATAGAGCTGGATGGTTTTGGCAATGTTACTTGGGTAGTCTAGTAACTAATTGTCATGGTTTAAATCAATAAATAAATAAATAAATATTTAAGTATGGGTCCCATGAAAATGATAAGAAATTATCACAGCTTAGTTCCATAAATGTTCTGCGGCTGCACAACATGCAGACTATTCTAGGAACCCACTCTTCCATTTCGTTTTCTCTGCCCACTAATAAACATATTTTTACCAAGACCTTCGTGCAATACTACATCTATATTGTCTAAAACTAATTGCATCTCCTTGAGCAGTCCTCTTCAAACAGCCAACACATGTCTAGCCACCATAGCTAGCAGTGTCCCGCATCCTGCCATTTCTTTCCTTAAATTATGGCTACTGTGAGAAGAGGCAAAACGGAAACGCAGCAACCCATGAAGGTAAAGAGGGATATGAAAATATTATCTACACTCACTTGGAGAACGTCGCCTGGTATTCCTTAATTTCCTTCCGCGAAAACTCATGGAACTCGGTATAGACATTGACGACACGATAAGTGTGCTTCACCTCCTCTCCGTTCTCCAGAGCGGTGTTAATTTGCTGACGTCGGTTCAGGACCGAGAATAGCTCTGAGTCAGCTGACATTTTTCAATTTTGCTTCCCTGAGGGCCCTTTGTAGTACGCTTTTGTTAGAAGATCAATAACCACTCGATGGCTCCTTCTCACTACCCGAACGGAAACCGATATGACACGACAAACACGCCAACACGCACCAAACACTATCACGAGTGCACTCACTTATTGTTTCGATTTTCCCAATTATTCTATTCAAATAGGTGCTCTTTTGCTCTAGTGTGGGATCAAAGCAGTTTGATTGAATTACATTCGACACTTAAGATAATGAAGATGAACTTTGCTGACTTGTTATTGTTACACTTTTTTCTACCTTGTTTTTCCTGTTTGAAAGCACCGGGAAATTGCACGCTCGTGTATGCAAATTTAAATGCTACTACGTCGTATTACTATTGAGCTTGTACCGTTCGAACAAGGGAGGCTGAGACTGTTAACTAGCCTACTATTGATTGCTGGACCCGTGAGCTTTTGTGAGCACTGGTAAAGAGCGGTAGTATGAGCACTGTTTTTAAGATGAGGTAAGCGAGCGGTGGCGCGACAGGAGAATCAGTTCCCAGCTACCGTCTCTGTTGAAAGTAGAAGTAAAACTGAAAATTCAAACAACACCGACTCTTTAACGGCTTCTCCACGGCTCGCGCTCGACGGATATGCATGCGTGCTCTCCGGAGTTGGTGGTTTCCCGCACTGTTGAGCGAAGGAGAGAGCAAGAATGAATAGCTCTGTTTATGGATGGCAGGGTAGTGTATGGTAGAAAATGCCTTATTCCATTTTAAAATATTTTAAGACAAAAAATCATTTGATTTACTCGGAAATAATATTTATAATAAATATCCAGAATCTTATTTAATTGCAATTAAGCAATGATTTCTGTGGAATTATTCCAAAAAATTTCGAATATCTTAGTATAACAAAATCGTACTTGTAAATCTTCTCTGTAGTCAAATATATGTCAAACTACCGTATTTGTCCGAAGTAGCCGCCCGTGCCAAGTGCATCTTAGTCTTCGTTCTGTTCAGCGTTCTCGTGCAACTTGCATTGAGGCATGGCTTGAAAGTGCATTATTCTATATAAGGTTATGTTTATGTTGCATTGCCATTCGCTCGCACACAAATTGACTCTCTTTCTCGACAGTGTTCTCTTTCATTCGCTCTTGATGGTTTAATCTCTCAGAGCAAAGGAAGAAATCATTTTCGCTCACATTTTTTTCTGACTCGCTCAACATAGCAGTCGGTCTGTCATTTTGAAACCATTCTTCTGCACCTGTTCGTTTGGTGTTTTGTTATTATTATTCTCAATGTTTGTGAAGTTCTTAAGGCTCCAAGAGCACATTCGATGACTGGCAACGTCCCTTGTTTAATCTACCTATGAGTATAACAGTTAAGGAACAAATGATAGCACAGATGCTGGAACATAGTGAAGGAGCTCACTTCAAGATGTCGTATGCGTGTAGAGAGGCAGGGTGCGCTACGAAACAACCTTGTGGGAGGTCGTTAGCCAGGTCAAGTGGTCACATCCCCAAACAAAGACCTCTCTCAATGCACTTGACTGACGATTTTGGAGGTATGAGATGAATCCAATGTGACACAGTCAAGACGATACATACAGTGTGGTACGAAACAAGGATATTTACTGATTTCCTTGGTGAGAAATCCTTAACCATCTGATTTGCTTAGCTTGCAAACAGGTAGCATGTTGTGTTATATTAGATGGTTTTATTTAATTATATCATCTATATAAATAAAAATGAGTTGGGGTTTCCTTTGTCACGATATAACTCGCTAGCGGAAGGACCGTTTGGCAAGATTTTTGCTTTGTTGGATTCGTCTTGGACACCGGAAGGTTCTTATGATGGTTTGAAACCCCTCCCTTCTCTGGAAAGGGGGGCTCCCATACAAGTGAAGCACAAATTTCTGCATAACTCGAGAACTGATCAAGCAAAGGAACCCAAATTTAGCATGCGGAAGTTTTTGAAGGCAATAAATGTTTCTATGGTAGTCAGAGACCCCTCCCCTCTCTAGAAAGGGAGGCTCTCGTACAAATGAAACAGAAGTTTCTGCATATCTCAAGAACTAATCAAGCAAATGGAACCAAATTTGGCATGTGAGGTTTTCTGGAAGAGAAAAATGTTTTAATGGTGATTTGAGACCCTCTCCTCTCCTAGAAGGGGTGCTGTCATACAAATGAAACTGTAATTTCTTCATAAATCTAGATCTAATATAGCAAATGGTACCAAATTTGGCATGCGGGGATTTTAAAGGCAATAAATGTTTCTACGATGGTTCGAGCCCTCTCTCTCTCTGTTAGGTTGATGAGCGATGCTCCGATACAAATGAAACAAAAGCTTCTACATAACTCGAGAGCTAATCAAGTGAATGGAGCCAAATTTGGCAGGTAGAGGTTTTTTAAGGCAAGAAATGTTTCTAAGGTAAATCGAGACCCCTCCGCCCTCTGTAAGAGGGGGCTCTCATACTAAATGAAACACAAATTTGTGGATAACTAGAGAACTAATCAAGCATATGGAACCCAATTTGGCATGGGGAGGTTTTCGAGGAGATAAATGTTTCTATCGAAGTTTGAGACTCCCACCGCCATCTGGAAGGGGGCGGAGGAGGATTTTCATACAAATGAAACACAAATGTCTGAATAACTAGAGAACTTATCAGGTTAATAGAACCAAATTTGGCATGTGGAGGTTTTGATGTCAAAAAATGTTTCTATTGTGGTTTGAAACTCCTCCGCTCACTGAAAGAAGGGTCTCTGTACAAATAAAATACGAATTTCAGCATAACTCGAGAACAAATCAAGCAAATGGAACCAAAATTGGCATGTGGAGGTTTTTGGAGGGTAGATTTCTATATACATAAAAATGAATTTCTGTCTGTCTGTCTGCCTGTCAGACCCTTATAGACTCGGAAATTTCTGAACCGACCAACGTGAAAATTTATATGAAGGGGTTTTGGGGCTGGGGAAGGTTCTTATGATTGTTTGAGAACCCTACTCTCTCCAGGAAGGGGGCTCTGATACATATGAGACACAAATTTCTTCATAACTCGAGAACTAATCAAGCAAATCGAATCAAATTTGGCATGTGGGGGGTTTTGAAGGCAAGAATGTTTCTATGGAGGTTCAAGACCCCTCCCCTTTTTTGAAAGGGCGGGGGGTTCAAACAAATGAAACTCAAATTTTACTATAATCGAAGAGCCCGTGTGATGGTTCGAGAACTAATCAAGCAAATGGAATCAAATTTGGCATGTGGGAAGTTTTGAAGGCAATCATTGTATGGTGGTTTGAGAAACCACCCCCTCTGGAAGTGAGGGCTCCCATGCAAATGAAACACAAATTTCTACCAAAAATGAGAATTATCCAGGATACTTAAACACAAAACGTGTATTTCTAGGGTAAGAAGCATGTTTTGATAGAAGTTTGAACCCTGCTTATTCAAGAAAAAAAACTCATTCCGAAAATACCTAAAAGTGACAGTTACATTAAATTTTCCTTCATTTAGTTCCGCGCGTAAAGCAGCACACGCGCCGTGGCTCAGCTAGTACCATATATTTTCCATGCGTAATATAAACCCAAACCGTCTCAAGCGCGTTGCTGTAAACAATTTCAACTCACCCCTCCAATACCGGGAGCAAATCATATTGCCAATTTCAATGGATTGATTAAATATGAATTATAGACAACATAATCAAAGTAACCAACCATTCTGGGCATTTTCGCCACATCATATAATAAATGCCTTTTAATGATACATTCATTACAAATAATCTATTTCTTCAAACACTTCAAAACAAAGTTAACTTTGA